>JBBMFX010023565.1:0-12324 GCA_037832545.1 Rhabdalestes septentrionalis | reverse complement strand
TGTGGGGAGTGTACCGGTGAGCAGTTTGTGGGGAGCAGTGTGTGGGAAGCAGTTGGTGGAGACGGTACCAGGGAGCAGTGTGTGGGGAGGAGTGTGTGGAGACGGTACCAGGGAGCAGTGTGTGGGGAGCAGTGTGTGGGGTGCAGTGTGTGGGGAGTGTACCCGGGAGCAGCATTTGAGGAGCAGTGTGTGGGGAGTGTACCGGGTAGTAGCGTGTGGGGAGCAGTGTGTGGGGAGCAGTTGGTGGAGACGGTCCCAGGGAGCAGCGTGTCGGGCGCAGTGTGTGGGGAGCAGTGTGTGGAGACGGTACCAGGGAGCACCGTGTGGTGCGCAGTGTATGGGGAGCGGTGTGTGGAGACGGTACCAGGGAGGAGTGTGTGGGGCACAGTGTGTGGGGAGTGGCGTGTGGGGAAAAAGTCTCAGGGAGCAGTGTGTGGGAAGTGTACCAGAGAGCAGTGTGTGGGGAGCAGTGTGTGGGGAGCAGTGTGTGGGGAGCAGTGTGTGGGGAGTGCACCGGGGAGCAGTGTGTGGGGATTGTACCGGAGAGCAGTGTGTGGAGAGCGGTGTGTGGGGAGCGGTGTGTGGAGACAGTACCAGGGAGCAGTGTGTGGGGCGCAGTGTGTGGGGAGCGGTGTGTAAAGACGGTACCAGGGAGCAGTGTGTGGGGCGCAGGGTGTGGGGAGCAGAGTGTGGGGAGCAGTGTGTGGGGAGCGGTGTGTGGGGAGCGGTGTGTGGGGAGCGGTGAGTAGGGAGCAGTGTGTGAGAAGTGTACCGGGGAGCAGTTTGTGGGGAGCAGTGTGTGGGGAGCAGTGTGTGTGGAGTGTACCGAGAAGCAGTGTGTGGGGCGCAGTGTGTGGGGAGCAGTGTGTGTGGAGTGTACCGAGGAGGAGTGTGTGGGGAGCAGTGTGTGTGGAGCAGTGTTTGGGGAGCAGTGTGTGTAGAGTGTACCTATGAGCAGTGTGTGGGGAGCGGAGTGTGGGGAGTAGTGTGTGTAGAGCAGTGTGTGGGGAGCAGTGCGTGCAGAGCAGTGTGTGGGGAGCAGTGTGTGGGGAGCAGTGTATGTGGAGTGTACCTAGGAGCAGTGTGTGGGGAGCGGAGTGTGGGAAGTAGTGTGTGTGGAGCAGTGTGTGGGGAGCAGTGCGTGCAGAGCAGTGTGGGGAGCAGTGTGTGGGGACAGTACCGGGGAGCAGTGTGTGGGGAGCAGTGTGTGGAGACGGTACCAGGGAGCAGTGTGTGGGGAGCATTGTGTGGGGTGCAGTGTGTGGGGAGTGTACCCGGGAGCAGCATTTGGGGAGCAGTGTGTGGGGAGTGTACCGGTGAGCAGTTTGTGGGGAGCAGTGTGTGGGAAGCAGTGTGTGGAGACGGTACCGGGTAGCAGCGTGTGGGGAGCAGTGTGTGGGGAGCAGTTGGTGGAGACAGGACCAGGGAGCAGCGTGTCGGGCGAAGAGTGTGGAGAGCAGTGTGTGGAGACGGTACCAGGGAGCGGCGTGCGGGGCGCAGTGTGTGGAGACCGTACCAGGGAGCGGCGTGTGGGGAGCGGCGTGTGGGGAGCGGCGTGTGGGGAGCGGCGTGTGGGGAGCAGCAAGTAAGGAGCAGCAAGTAAGGAGCAGCAAGTGAGGAGCAGTGTGTGGGGTGCAGTGTGTGGGGAGCAGTGTGTGGGGAGCAGTGTGTGGGGTGCAGTGTGTGGGGAGCAATGTGTGGGGACGGTACCAGGGAGCAGTGTGTGGGGAGCAGTGTGTGGGGAGCAATGTGTGGGTACGGTACCAGGGAGCAGCGTGTGGAGAGCAGTGTGTGGGGAGAAGTGTGGGGAGCGGTGTGTGGGGGACGGTACCAGGGAGCAGTGTGTGGGGAGCAGTGTGTGGGGAGCAGTGTGTGGGGCGGTACCACTCAGGATACTTCAGAGGTGTCTAGATGTTTTGGGGATCGACCCACGATTTTCTGATCGCAGGGGGAGTGCCCTAACCACGCGAGCGTGTGACCGGGGGTGGGGGCGGAGTTCCCGAATACAAATATATTTTTGTCCAAATACCGTATTCATAAAAAACAGGTTATTTGTGCCTTTCTGAACACTGGATTCAGATTCCGCTCCATCCCCAGTGTGTACCAAACCTACCCTCTAAACTGATGATCCCAAACGCATGAAGAAGGCAAGAAATTCCACTAATGAAATCTTGACGAAGAACATCTGTTAATTAAATACCATTCCGGGTAAAAAAATGCCAAGAGTGTGCAAAAATGTCATCAGAGCAATAGGTGATGTTTTCAATATTAATCCACAATGTAGCCAATAATAAAAAACAAAGAAAATTATATGAGAAGGTGTGTCCAAACTTTTGACTGGTATTGTATAATATATATATCTTATGATTTAGTGTTTCACCTTGATGATAACCCACTGCATCACTCCAAGAAAGTACAGGACTGACATGGCACTGCTGAAAAATATTATTATAGGCAAAGCCTAAAGAAAAAGGAAAACACACAGAGTTAATATTCTGTTCCTTTGTAAGTTTCAGAAACTGTACCAAGACTGTTACTCACCTGAAATGCAAAGATTCCTGCTTCGACCAAACCACCAAACACAAAAGATGAACCTGCAGTCGTGTAGTTCAAAAATGTCTTTAAAGAAATAAGGAAATCTATTAGAATGCTGCTGCAGTTGTGAAAGTGATTACGGAATGGTAATATGATTTGATGATGTTCAGCAATGGGTGTATAACTTGTATATAACTTTTACATTCAGGAAATAACTTGTTATTTATTCGTTAGTTCAGTGCAATGTTTTCAAAGACAGTGGATCATTTAGTCGTTTGTTTCGGTTCTTATGAAGATATGTAATTAGCTGAGCAAAGTCAGAAGAACACTTGTTTCCACCACCATGCTAGAGCAGCTGCCAAGTGACATTGGTTTCTGGGTTTATTTTTGGTCACTGTGCTCTTTGCTTTAGCCAATCAAATTCCCAGTTGTTCTGTTTCCTTGAGAGCTTTGAAGTTCTTGTGAATTGCCATTAAAGAGACATTACAGTTTTATTTGAATTAGTCAACCTTGAGGGCTGTTGATTTACAGGCTCACTAACTCTTCAATAAAACACTATAAAAACACCATTTGATACCTGTACTTGAGCACCAAGCCAGTTGAAAGCTATGTAACCTGGTTCTGTCCGGATGACAAACAAGCCAATGATGAACTGCAGACCGAGACCCCAGAAGAGCGTCCTCCAGCGCACCTGAGGACAAAACAACATGCATATGCATGCATACTTAGCATGTAACATGTGACAACACATGTACGTATGTGACATATCAGCAGTCTGAAACATCATAAAGCATGCGTTATTAACAGGAACTCATATTGTGTGATAAGTTTAAAGAATGTATGATAAGCTAGTTGGTGTCATTGCAGTCCAGCAGGAAAAATGAAGTGAGTGGAAAGTCTGTAATAGTCATTCATAAATATTCAAAAGGTTAGAATCACTTATCATGTTGTTATTATTACTGTTGTTTCATACACAGTACTAATAAGCAACCGCCTCTGTTTGCAAAATGATTTTAACTCAATTTATTCTTAATTACCATAGTACAGAAACAATAAAGTTCAGGCTATTCTATTTCATGTTAGTTTTTCTATTTTCCTAAGTGTTCATTTCTGAAATCTGTTCAAGCAGTGCTGCTGTCTGTGGTTCTGCAGTGTTAATACTTTCTAACACAGCTGCGCGTTTAAACAGTCAATGATAAGTGAAGGGTCAGGAGCGGCACGCTGCACATCAACACAAGACATTTGTTCACCAAACGTTTGGAAAAATTGAAACTCCCGTGTTACATATTCAAGAAACACAGGAAACTCCCTAAAAGGTCAAAAGAAAATAACTGTTGTATCATTTCACATGAGAATCAGTAGCGATATTGGGATCAAGATATTCTTAGCCATACCCAAATTCTAACACAGGCAATAAACCAGCTCGTATCATCACCGAGATGAGGTTTGAAGATATTTCTCTTGGCATACTTAAGGTGACAATGTGCAATCCCATCATTTTCCTGTGAGTTAAATTCCACCAAGACATGTTAACACTTTTTACAGTGTACATGAAGACTGTTTCTCCCTTTATATACCAAAAACTTTCATCCCTTCCTGTGCCGCTCTGCTTTACTCTTTCTGAAGGAAAGCACTGTTGCTTTTGCCGGTGTAAAAAATGATTTGCTCCCCTTCTTAATCTGGGTCTCACAGAAAAGACTAACATTGTATCTGAACCTACACTTAAGCTAAAATAAACTTTTGTAGCAAAATGATGCTTCAGGAACATATCATGTTTAAATGAAATAAGTGATAAAACAAGAAATCAGAAAGATTATACACAATGATAAAATGCTGCATTTGATATCAGTGTGCTATTTAGGTACATATAAAATATAAATTTGACAGTATCAAACTGTTATCATTTACAGCAATAATATTAAATGATAAATCATATTTTTGAATCACCTGTTTAGAATCGTTTTTACAATCCCTTGTGAAAAAGCATTTTATCATAATTATATCCTTCAAATTATACAGATTTTCCTAATGTTATTGTGGAATAATTTCAGGATAATCTACACTCTTAGCAAAAGGGGTTCTATCTACAGTATTCTACATTGAAGGATCACATGGAATCGTGCTGTTGTTTTTTACTCAGTTGAATGTTTCTTGCCATAATGTGGGGTAGAACCATAGTCAAATAGAATTACTAACAGTGTACCAACGAAGAACACCTGCTAATTAAACACCATTCCAGATCGATGGCTCATGAATTTGAGTGAAAAAATGCAAAGAGTGTGCAAAGCTGTCGGCAGAGCAAAAGGTGATGTTTTCAGTATTAATCTACAATGTAGCAAATAATAAAAACAAAGAAAATCATTTACTGATTTTTCCAGACATATTCAATTCAGCAAATCTGTTCTGTGTAGAGGATGTGAGCAGATGCTGTAAAGAACCTATTATATGTTATACTTTAAAGAAAACACACCACATTTCATCCATCTTAGAGAAGAACTATTTAACCAAGGAAATAACATCAAGCGGCTCCTTGAGGGGTCATGAGTGCCTCCTTTTTTAAAGAGCAAACTTTTTTACATCTTGTTTAATTAGAATCATTTTACACATTTTTTCTGAAATTAGTTGAATTTTTATGAAAAACACTGTTTCCAGGTGTTTAAATGGTAAAGTGTGTTAATGCGAGCTCTTCTAATTGCACAACTCACCGCATGTTTGTGTGCAGAGAAGATGTACAAGACAAAGATGAAGAAGCAGACCCCTCCAAAGGAAATGAGCTGCTGTGGGCGCTTTCCTGTATCCACCACCAGCCAGGCCACCAGCAGTCCCAGCACCAACACAATAAATATCCTGCACCATCAGTAAACACAGCTTTTACTTCTGATTCTCACAACGACTTTTAACATGTATGTTTACTGATTCCAAAACAACTAGAGTAATTACCAAAAAGTGCTTATTTCACACTTACTGTCTAGTTAAAATAATATATATTTTTAAATGTAAACGTTCAAAGTGGCCTGTCTCAGCTCTGTTTTAACAGAGCCAGTGTCACCACTGGAGAAGCATGAAGCTCTCCACTTACCATTTAATCCACCTGAAATTGGCTTTAAAGCATCTCAGCGCAGGCCTGCAGAACCGCCTAATGCTGTCACCCTTGTATTTTATCAACAGGCCATATGCTGTGAAAAACACTGCCACACAGGTCAGAACCACCAGAGCAACAGCCCTCTGGAAGTTCAGCCAGCAGGCAGCAATGAAGTATGCCACATAGCCTGTGTTTTTGAAACAGTAGCAGAAACAGCATGAGTTTTGCACAATTATGTCTTCTGCTAACAACACACTCAAATCAAGTCCATGGTATGGAGTGGAAAGAAGTGGTGCAATTGATGTCAAAAAACCTACCTGCGCCAAGAACTGACAGGGCAATGTACTTGATAATTCTGGAGTGAGTCTTCAGAAAGCTTTCTGTTGCCGTGATGGGTTTGAGTAATATACTACGGGACAGAGGAAGAAAATCAAATTGTAACTTGTTTTTGTGCTCAGTGGCACACGTGCACTCATTAAACATTATATACACACTCTAACTTTGCAGCCTCACCTCAAAAATGACTTGGACCTCTTTTCAGACTCTTCTTCTTCTTCTTCTTCACTTTTACCTTTACTCTGGTTATCCGGGGCTGTTTCGTCCTAAGGGTCCAAGCATGCTGAAGTTTTACTTCTCCATACAAAAAGCATTGACTGGCAAATCATTGCCAATATAGAGTGGCCTGGACAACATACCTGTGCATGAAATGCTGGATTGTCCACTCCCTGTCCATTTCCATGGGTGACAGTTTTCAGCTGCACACCGTCAGTGTCCACTGCAAGAGAAAGCTCTCACTGAAAAGCAGTTTGGGAAAACAACACAATAATACAAAACAACAACTCTATAGTTGCTTTCTAAAAACCGTATGCCAACACCATGAGCAAATATGTTCCAATCAAACCCTCAACACACAGAGGAAGAGCTAATGACTTACTCATTCCGCCACCTTCTTTGACTGTGGGCCTGAGTTGTAAAACATGCACTGAGGAACACACTCAGTCCACTTTGTTGTTTCTTATTATTAATTAACCACATGGTTGTGAGGTCATGTGCAGTCATTTTGCAGATATCACAAGCCGATGAGCTTTACTGTTGTACTGTTGTACAGATTATTGTAAAGACATGAGTAGATATCACACACCACCATAAGACTAAGATAAGAAGAAACGTTGTTAAATTCTCGAATGTTTTGAAAGGTCCCACTCCACCCTTCTGATAGCCAATCTCAAAAACACAGTCATAGACAGTTTTTAACTACAAGATTACACGACACATCCAAAGGTTAAAATGTGACCAAATAAGCAGAACCAACATGATTCATCTTTGCCAGTGTAGAGGAAGTGCGTTAGGGTAGCGCCAAATTTCTCAATAGGAACGAATATACTTGAATAAATAAAAGACTGTTTCTCACATATCAACTATAGGTCTTGCTGATCCTAGAAATCCTATCACTTGGCGCAAGATGGCAGTCTTCTACAAGAGTTGAAGCAGGGAGTTGTCATTCTGCTAGTAGCATGTGTGAATAGCACAAGACATTTTGGAATGATAAATAACAATATGATAAAAGATAAACTTAGATCTAACCCTAATACTGCCAAAACGTAGTTTCACGAGCTAATGAAAGCATTTGTAGATAATCAATAGGGGACACTCCAAATAAAGTGTCATTATACTCATAAACTACAACAATTTAGACATGCAGGAGTGCATACAGAGCATCTGAAAAATGATTTCTAATTCTATACTAATTTCACCAATTGGTAAAGAAATATATGCACATCAGACGTCCCACACAACACCTCTGCCTCTGTTATTAAACATAACTTGAACTGGGACTTCATTTGAATAGGAAATTGATTGACAGATACACATCTATTAACATGTGAGTAGGCAGAATTCTGTGAGGTTTCAAATGACAGGTATTGGTTAAGTGCCAATTACAACATTTTCCTGTGGTCCTAACTATTCACCACTACTTATCAGCACTGTTGAAAATCCTGTATTTACACTTTTGCTGTTTTTCCTACTTACATTGAAAACCCTTTTTTTTTTTTACACAGTCTCAAAATCAAAAGCAGACCATTACATTTCATTCCCTTCACTCAGACTGGAGCTTTGGGATGGTTTTTCCTTTTCTAGTTAAGTTTTTGTCCCCCGAATCCAGTGAACTAAATGTCATCATTTTGTCACTGTTCACCTGAAACTGATATTAATACCATAAGGTCAACTAAAAGTGTGTAAACAAGTCATTTCAGTGTCTGTTGTTGGTAGATTAACAGTGCATTGCTCTTTTTTACCGTTTGGCCAGTATATCCATGATTTTCGGGAGGATGTATCATACTGAACCTTTGCCAAAACATATTTGAAGTATTTTAATACATTTGCTAGAAGAAGCTGGAGTGACACTGCTGATGAGCAACACACGTTTTAAATTAAATAGTTGGTACTAATCTGTGCTTCTTTTGTTTCCAGAATATCTTTTAATTAGCTGGTCCTGGTTTGTGTGATTTTGCCCTCCAATTGTGCTCTCCACATAATATATAAATAGTAAATATAGGTGCTTATTTAGCTCATTTCCCTCCAATGCATCACCTGGGAATCCACAACTAGAGAGAATAATGCAAAAACCCAATTTAATTGATTTGATTTATGCTAAGATTAATGTCTTCAACATTCACAAATAATGAAGCCTATAGTATCATATGGTAAATATAGGAAGGTCGTTGTCAAGCCTACATTAAACCAGAGGATTGACACTCAACACACAAGTTGTGATACTTATTAGGTATTAGATCCACAGTAAAAGCTTCTGCCAGTTTAGTGAGGTCTCTTACAGATTCATTCTTATCGAGTGGTTAACCCTAACATTTTATTAGTTGCTAGCAAGGTGAATGTTGGAGGTGCTCCACTGGAAAATTCAGTTAACATAAGCCCTTGTTTTATTCATTTGTTATGGGGCATTTCTAATAAGGATTTAATGGTTTGGCTAAATGCTGCTGGAAGTCACAAAGGAAAAAGTAATAGCCATTGTACATGTGTAGAACCTGTGACTGTCTGATGATGCCACATAAAACTCAATAGTGCTTCTTTCCTAATGCAATTTATGGCGTCACAGGCAGCTGTAAATGTGTTCAGTATTCCGTTCACCCAGCTTTCTCAAACCATTAATGTGTGAAAACAGATTAAAAGATGGGAATGAGGGAGCTTTATGGACACAGGCGGTTCTACACTGGGGCCCCCTGCACTGAACAGCCAAGGATTTCAATATAAAATTCTTATCGTGACATGCGCTGGCTCGAGGAACGGAACTAACTCTAGGTGTGCTCTAGACGGACTTCTTAAAGGGCTACACACGCACGCTCTGTTAGGATCTGTTACTGGAGTACTTTAAGGTAAATTAAAGAAAAACATTAAATGTACAAATATATATGTTGTGGGGAGTGATTTGTCATGCGTGAGTTGTGTCATGTGGCGTCTTACTCTATCCTAGGACTTTGACCATGAGTTTGAGAAGCATATAGGTGGTCAACAAATAAGGAATAACCTGAATACATTAGTGAAGAAATAACACAAGCACAGATGGTTTCATAAGTGTGTACTGCATGATGCATCCGTCTATCCTTCGATCCATCAATTTTCTGATATGCTTAACCAGGGTTGTGGAGGTGCTGGAGCCCATTCCAGTTGTTATAGAGCAGAAAAACAGCCTGCATTAAATAATTCATAAAAACGTGGAGTAGGGCTGGTGCTTTAGGTACAACTGCGTGCCAATCTATCAGAAATACATTAAGGTCTCCCGTATGTCTGAAGTGTCTAAGCACTGGGCCTCCTACCTGGAGAATGAATAATATTCTGTGCTTGGAATGCTTCCTAATTGAGTGAAATTAATAACTAATTGGTGGATAAGCTTTAATTCTCCAAATGCTCATGAAAGATGCTTCATTTCAAATCTCCTTTAGCACTGGGGACACTGGACCATCCTCAGTGAAAGAAAAGGAGATAATACATTCAACACTTCCATTTGGCTGGAACGTTAAAATAACCAGGAAATTTGCCACAGCAGAATCCTATTTATTATTATTATTATTAATCTGTTGTTTTTTTTCAAATATGAGTTACGCAAAAAGGATTAAGAGAAAAATTCATGATGCAAATATACACTCAGTAAGTCCTCTGCTTGTTTCTTATTTAAGTGCTATACAGATTTCTTACTAGAGGACTGTCGTTTATGTAGCATATTTTCTGCATTGTTACATAAACATTAAAAACATGAATATACTTTGTGAACTTTAATTTATAGATAATGATAGATCTGAATCAATATCATCTGCATAATTACATAGTCAGACTTAATTCTCCTTAATGAAACCAAAACAATCTTTTTTTCATATAACTGATCTGGGCCCAGTTTCTCGAAAGCTTCTTATGGCTAAGTAGTTCTTAAGTTAACCTTAAGCTCTCTCTTAACGTTATGGAACGTTTCCCAAAGTCTGCCTACACGAAGTATAACTTACGGACGTCCCACGTTCGTAAGGTTTGTCCGGACCACTCTTTAGCGTCTCTTAGCGTAGTTTCTATTATGTGTCTCCATGTGGGTCAAATTCACCTCAAGAATATTCATACGGTTAAACCAATTTTTTAGACAGGTAAGGCACACAGCTTGTGTGTATAAAGCTCACACACAACAATATTTATTATGAAAAAAGAACATTTATAATAGAAGTCTGTGATGCATTTGGAACAAACCCTAAACATATTACACACCCACTAGTCAGGAAAACGTATTTATCTTCTTGAAATCAATTAAAATAATTGAAAGTGATGTTTCAACATAGACAGGAAATAATTGTTTCAAATTTCACTTCTTTAGCTGTTGAGATACGAATCTGATTGACCTTAAAAAGCTCAAATTTCCTTTTGTTAACTTTCTTTCTCTCCTTAGGCCCGCCACTTGCTTTAAATCTCTCCATGTCTCCTCATAGAATCTTTCGAATATGCCCCTTTCCTCTCAATCCCCAGGCAGATAAAAGAACCAGGTCAGAACTGATTCATCTGTGTTGTTTCTCTGCAAGGTTTCTTATGCCTACTTAATGCCAATTCTCATCAGTTCTCAGGAGGAGCCAGCTCTCTCAGCCTCCCCATTTGTGAGATGCAGTTAGAATGAATGGTACGTCAAGGTCACAAACAAAGCTTCGCTTTAGCTTTTCTGTTATGTTCAGTGTTGGCAGGCTCTTTGTGCACCAGTGTGGGATGTTAGATGTAATTGAACTGCAGTTTTTAAAAATGTTTTACTATTGAAAAGAAAAAGTATGGTAGGTGTACTGAACATATATTTTGAGCCCTTCACATGAAAGTAGCATCCTTTTAGTTTGGGTTGGTAACAATGAAGTTATGGTTTTAATCAAGCCCGGCCCTAAAAAATTTGGAGTTTCAGCCAAGATTGTAAATGGCGCCCCTTGCGTCCCAGTAAATTCCACTTGTGATATTATAATTTAGCACTAAAGAATTATATATTGCCATGAAAATATGCAAAAAATGTGGAGGATTATTAGCTTGGTTCTAAAAAAAAAAGACAGAATCTGCAACACTTTCAGGTCATTAAACTCAGATTAATGCATTGCCTTTAAAATATGGAAAAAAATTGTATTATGCTTTTTCTTTCTTTCTTTTATTGTTACACCTACTTAATAGACTTTGCTAAGAAAATGTATGTGGGCTTGTTCTTTTCATATTAAGACACATTAAGACCTAATTGTTTTAACACTAGAACCACCAGGGGGGTAAAAATTTGTTTTCAAATACCTGTGGTTCAGTTAAAATAAAAGCCCTGCATTGTAAAGTTCCTGACTTTTCCTAAAATGGCTTTACTAATAATCTAGTAGATTTTGGTGCGTGTGTGATTAAAAGGAAAATAAATACGACCATTGTGTGTGTGAGTGTGTGTGAAAGTGACGGAGGGAGAGAGAGAGGGAGCGCACAGCGCTTTAATCTGCAGTTTCTTCTCGTCTCAATGGACTGACCTGCAGGATAGCTGGAAAAATGTAATGTACAATTAGACTGTGTACATCATGAGGCAATGCTCATTATGCAAATCATCCAGGCACATTCTCTCAACAGTACTTTGCATTGCAGGATCTAACATGCAGAAATTATTTATTGGAGAAAGAAGTACTGAATTTCTGTTTTATTTATACCGCACTTTTTTCAACCAAGTTCCCACAAAGCAGCTTTACAGAGTCCAGGTCTGAGCCCCTAGTGAGTGAGCCCAAGGCAACAGAGGTGATGAAAAACTCCCTCAACTGGAGAAAGAAACCTCTGGAGGAACCAAAAATCAAAAGGGGAAGCTGTCCTCCTCGGGTCGGCCTGGAGAGAAAGAAACCTCTGGAGGTAAATTTGTTGGAAGACAAACTGAAAGTCGGCAGTCCATATAAAAACAGGATCAGGAGCAACAATCTCTGCTGGAGCTTTTAGCAGGAGTTGCCCCTGATTGAGTTAGAACACATGTGAAGTTGTGAGCTGCCCAAAACAGTTGAGGACATTTTGGCACAGGGCCCCAGGAAATGCAGGCCATCCCATGGTGATCAGTCGGTGTAGGAGCCAATCGAGCTTTCTGTTCATTCCTGCTTATCTTTCTTTGTATATTGTTTATTAGTGTGTGTGTGTGTGTGTGTGTGTGTGTGTGTGTACACAAAGCTCTTCTGCTCCTT
>JBBMFX010023517.1:0-12326 GCA_037832545.1 Rhabdalestes septentrionalis | reverse complement strand
CATAATATTTTTCCTTTAGCGGCGCTATAACTGGTACTGCGCAAGGATGACTCAGCGTTGATGCGCAAAAGTTTTAGCTCCGTGTTAGGGAAGTGTTGAGCGTGAAGTTTGTTGCTGTTTGAGCTGAGTTTGAATGGCTGTGATGTCCAAATTGAAAAGGAAAAGACTCACGGCTGTGGCGAGCAAATGTGATTCAAAGGTGGTGATAAGAGATGATCAGGAGAGTGTGTGCAGGCCTGGCGGCGCGACAACCAACAGGACCTGGTAAGATGAGTGTTAAATAGCTTGCATTGGAGCTTTCACCATATACTGTATAGACAAAAGTATTGGGACACCAACACATTACACTAACAGGGATTTGAATGGTATTGCACTCAAATACATAGACCATTTTATGGAGTTGGTCCCCCTTTTGTAGTTATAATAGAGTCCACTCTTCATCCTCTCTTCAAACCCTGACAAACAGGTGCTTTTGTCAAGTGTATCAGTCAACAGAGTGGGCGTCAGATTGTGCGAAGACTTTTTAAAATCGGTTAAATTATTTTTAGTGCGTTGTATTTTATAATGCATTAATCAGTTACACCAGTGATTAACAATTATCCTGCATTACATATTATGCTTAATTTTCTACCGCTCTGTTGTGTAGCACCTCTGCTGGCAGTGGGCCTTGGTGGTCTGCAGCTGATCTAACAGAAACGGAGAAGCTCTGGGCTCTCACGCTGCAGGATTTATGTCCAGCAGCTTTCAACTCTCCTGCCATGACATCCTGCGTTCCTGAGCTACCACAGGCCCCTATGGTAAATCACTGACCCTTATGACATCACATACCTGTCCCAGCCAATTTACAGTATAAATCTGCTGCCTCTGCATCAGTGTGATGATGCCTGACCACTACACCAACAGGGACTTTAATAAAGTAACATTCCTATACATTAATTTGAGTATGGAGTTGGTCCACATTTGCAGCTATAACAGTTTTCACTCTTCTTGGGAGGCTTTCCACAAGATTTTGGAGTTTCTGTGGAATTTCTGCTCATTCATTCTGTAAAGCATTTATGAGGTTGGGCAAAAAGGCCTGGCTTGCAATCTATATTCCAGTTCATCCCAGAGGTGCAGAAAGGGCTTGAGGTCGGACTCTACCCAGGCCAGTCAAGTTCTTCCACACCGAACTCATTCAAATGTCATGCTGGAAGAGAAAAGGTTGTTCCCAAAACTGTGTCTACAAATTTGGAAGTATAGCATTTTCCAAAATGTATACATGAATTTATACACCAGTGGAAATGGGAATGATGGAAACATCTGGATCCAATACTTTTGTCCATATAGTGTCAACAGATATTGTACAGTATGCCACAGATATTGAAGCCACAGCCCCCTACTTCCAAAAAAATATTCTCACAATATGACCATTCCTATAATATGTCAAGAAAATCCGTTATTCATAATACTTCAACACCGCATCAGCCTAATACTATGATGATACTACCACACACCTTATGGAATGGTATAGCTGTCATAGGCTGTTTTGTAGTACCCAGTATACTTTCCCCCTTCAGCATACTGACACAGACCATCACCATATGGCTTTGCTACCACAGCCCCCTGATGGTGTGATGTCACTACCACAGGCATTTGTGAAATCATACAATGGCTCCAACCTCTTACTGGTTTGAGTATGCTGCCACAAGCTGTTATTGTATGAATGTATTTTTCCTGCATTCTCACACAGACCCCTTCTTGATAATTGTTGCAACCTGCATTACTACTACAGCCGCTATTGTACAAAATCACTGTTTTTACAGCATTACATTATTGCTGTAGCACCTACAGTTTGATTTTACGTGCACAAAACTTAAAATTATTCAATGGGATGTTTAAGATCATGGTGAAAATACATTTCACAAAAGATTGAAGTGACTGACCTGGTGTGAAGATTTATTTCAAATATTAATATGTAACTCTAAACCTATACTGAAAAAAAATATGAAGGTATTGTGTAGTTTAAGCAGTACCCAATTTGCTTTGATTCACAATATGCACAAAATATTGGGACACAACCTTTTTTCAGAGTTTGGGCTAGATTCTTTGCTTCCAGTGAAGGGCTTAATTTTAAACGTTTCAGCATATAAAGACTTTTTGGACAATGCCGTGCCTCCAACTTTCAGGACACAGAAGAAGAACCGTTTCTATTCCAGCATGACTGTTCTGCAGCGCACAAAGCAAACTCCACAGTTGGATGATTTTGGTGGGAATGGTGTTTGCTAGAGTAGTGCCAGGTTGTTCTAGGTGGTTGTTAGGGAGGTGTTATGTTATTATATATACTATGGAATTGATTGGGGACTGATTGTGTACTTTAATCATGCTGATCTAAGTAGGGTGACCATACATTTGCCTGCTGTTGTGTCCTAAAGGGAAAACAATCAGGAAAAAGGTTGCTATGCAAAACCCATCCACTCAGAAATCCAAATTTTGTGGGTTGATATCTAGAACAATCAGAAGAAGTACAAATACTCAGATTAGTCAGATAGTAAAAGTGCAATTACGAAGTGAAATGTACATTTTTATAACGTATTAGTAGATTTTGGGGTGAATTCATTAACGAAGAGAGGAGAAAGGGAATGAGTCAGGCAGCCTGGTCTGGATGTCAGCTCCTTGTTTTCGTGTGAGTAATCCTAACTGCAGCCTGGGCTCAACCATCTGGCTAGAACAATATTCTGATGAGATTAGACTAGACAACCCCAGAGCTACACCAGAAGTACAGACTGTTTAAACTGATCTGGCACTGGCTGTCTGCAATGGAGAACCAATGGATTCGAGTCTAGAAGATGAAAGAACAAAGCCCCCCTCCCCAGTACCCCACCAAGAAGGGTTTTTCCTCCTATGGCCCTGGCTCTGGCTCTGCAACAGTGGCTGTCAATTAGCGTCAGAAGCTGAAGGCTTTCTAAGAATGATTGGCAGGTTTGGTGGGGGTTTACATGGAGACAGGATGATTGACAGCGCGAGGTGCTGTCTAGCTGCCAGTGTGCGTATAATGCAAGCTTGGCACTTCTAGATCCTAAACAGTCCCGGTAGAACTCTGAGACAGAGAGACAGCAAGGGAGACGGGCGGCTGGTTTCTAATGAGTAGCGGTCAATAAATTATTCACTGCAGTGTGGATCTGTAACACACTGGCTGTGGCATAATGGTGCACATGCAGGAGGACTACATTCGTCTTTTCAACAGAGGCTTTAAAACATTGTTATAACACACAATCTCCTAAGAAATTGCTGCACCTCTTGTATGGATCAGTATAGGTTATTTGAGAGAATATTTGTTAACAGCAGCAGCTGTACATCTCTTGCTATTAAAGATCAAAATTCTAATGACTTCATAATCAGCTCACAAGATGGTTAGGTGATGGGAGTTCCCCAGTAAGATGGAACACAGCCTACACTCCGGACCCAGTGGACAAGCTAAATGTAGTAGACTGTAATATATTTATGAACTGTTAATAAGTAGCTCCTGGAATTGGAAGGGTCCGAATCATGAAAAATACAAATTCTCTTTCCCAATGAAGGCATTTGATCTGGTATGCAGATAAACCATTCACACCCCAGTCCAAACTAGAATGCTGTTTGAATTTGTGGATTTTCTAAAAAAAACCAAAAAAAAAACATATTTACAAACAGCAGTTTGTCATTCATCCATTCATTCTGAAGTTTAAACCAGTGTTTTAGCCAGGATTGCTTTTGAACAAGGCCCAATACAAGACAACCAGTCAGATAACGGTGTTTAGATAATAGCAGATATAACCTTAAGTGGTTGCATGAGCTGCATTCAGACAAGCTCATTTTCATATTTCAGCCTGTCCCTTGCTCGTCTGCTACCCTCTAGAACCTTTATTTTGACCTGAAAGAATGGTAGATGCACTATATAATCAAAAGTATTGGGACATACCTGTTTTTCAAGGTTTGGGTCGATCCCTTACTTCCAGCGAAGGGTAAAGTTAATGTTTCAGATTCTTGCAGCATACCAAGACATTTGGACAACACCATGCTTCCAACTTTGTGGACACAATTTGGGAAGAACTGTTTTAAATTCCAGCACGACTGTGTCCCTGTGCTCAAAGCAAACTCCATAAAGACATGACTGGATGAGTTTGGCATGGAAGAACCTGAATTGCCTGCACAGAACCCTGACCTCAACTCCATCCAACACCTTTGGGATGAACTGGAACGGAGATTGCGAGCCAGAATGAATTGCGAGCCAGAATGAATGGCCACAAATATTCACTGACACTCTAGTAGACAGCCTTCCAAGGAGAGTTGAAGCTGCTATAGCTGCAAAGGGGAACCAGTTCCATATTCAAATTTATTAATATGTAAATACGATGTCATTAAAATTCCAGGTGTCCCAATACATTTGTCCATATAGTGTACTTCATAAGGCATTATTCCAGCTTTTTAAAATATTTGAGCTCTGCATATTTGTCATGTTTTGTCTTTATTTTTCAAACCCGTCAGCACACTCGGGAAGAGAAGTCGACAGAATGGCGCTGGTGTAGTCTGGAGGAAGAAGTGAGTGAACTTCCTGTTCTTCGTGAGCCACAGGGCTGCGTCCCAGTCCAGAGTGGACACCACTCCACTCTTAATGAAGGGGAGCACCAGCCTGGATCATCTTCAGCTGAACAGTTGAGTCAAGCAAGAAGTGAAGGGCAAACACTGAGCAGTTCTCAACAGCAGCCAGAGCAAAACCCAAAGAAAAGCCTCGGGGATGCATCATTATTATGGAAGGTGTATGGAGAGTCCAGCTCATCTGAGGATAGACAGTGTAAGTGGGATGGGGACGGAAGCAAGCTTTTAAAGAGGACTGGTAATTTTGGAGGTGCAGGGGCGAGGGGGAAGATCAGTGCTCATGGTGATACACAGACATTTGGTTCCCATGGTGATAGATCTGATGGCACCATACCAACATGCCCGCCAGAGAGAAAATGGGAAGGAAGCGAATCTGGAAGAAGACCTGGATCTGGACTTTCCAGACTGGAATGTGACAATAAAGCTAAACCTGGGACATCAAGTGTAGGACCTAAATCTGGAATTACAGTGTCTACAAAGGCCCCTAACAGTAAAGTTGAAACTGGAGTAAGAGAAGCATCAGGATTTGGAGTTTCTATCATGGAGAACGATTTAGAATGTAGACCTGGGACTTCCAAAGGAGGATCAGGAAGAGCAGAAGCAAAACTAGAGTGCTGTCCAATGTGCCTGATGCCATTTCCTGCCGGGTAAGATTAATTCTTCTACTGCTTTTTTACTAAAGGGTGGATCAATTTCAGTACAGTATCAAAGAATCGAGATAAAAGTATATTAAAAGTTAAAACCACTGACACTGATTATAATGAAGCCTCTGGATTCAGCCAATCCGAATGAAGTAGGAGGAGCTTATGCTATGCACACGTACACCTAAAAGAATGGAGTATATTTATGAAGCTTCTTATACATTCAACGGTTTGTTGTTTTTAAGGTTAAGACGGCAGTGTGGCAACAATCTATGTAGTATCGAATGTAAAAATAAAATTACAGAAAATCTGATCAATAAAATGATAGAAAATCAGTTTCTCTCAGATTATATTGAATACATTCCTACCATTTACCCAAATGTGTCATTCCACACCAGCTCATCCACAACATTTCCCAATTCATGTCATCAGTTTGATGAAAAAAATGTAAAGATATTTCTTAAATTTTCAGGACCATGCCAGATCCAAGTTATATTTCAGAATTTTTGCAGTTTTTTCTACCTCACATCAATT
This sequence comes from Rhabdalestes septentrionalis, assembly GCA_037832545.1. Classification (NCBI taxonomy): domain Eukaryota; kingdom Metazoa; phylum Chordata; class Actinopteri; order Characiformes; family Alestidae; genus Rhabdalestes; species Rhabdalestes septentrionalis. The sequence continues at coordinate 6,537 of JBBMFX010023517.1, read as the reverse complement.
GTTTATTTTGGTTTTGGCTGAAGGATAACATGTATACATGCAAATAGTTTTTTTTTTGTTTGTTTGTTTTTTTGAATGAAGAATATTTAATCATCTGAAATGTTATGTCTTGGCCCGCTGTTTGGACTTTGGGGTTTTGGGGACTTTTAATTTGACACTGGGTATTTGTTGTGTCTTTGCACACATGTCAGCTGTCTTGTGTTTTGTTAAGTGATTAGGGGTTATGATTGGTTCTTCTCTTAGTGTGCTTTAGTATTTAAGTTCTTTGTGTTCAGTTTTATTTACTGCTCCAACCTCACTAACCCTTACTGTATCCGTCACGTTCTTGATCCTCATGTCTCTTTTTGTGTAGGTGTATTTTAAGTTAAAAGGCCCTCAAACCTGCTCCTTTGCACCTCGCCTCACTTCCCCGGCGCCACACACTGTGACAAGAAATTTGGAGTCACTTTTTTACAACCACATTTTAATTCTACTAATAATTTAGTTTTAACCTATGTAGGTTTTTTTGGCATTGCAGAAAAAAGTAGCATAGTGAATCTTTCTAATTACAGCTTCAGATCTAAACAAAACACTTACTTGTATTTTCAGACAAAAGGTTTTTTAAATTTCATTGAAATTTGAATGGGGAAAGTGTAACCAGTGCAGATTTGTGGGAAAAAATACCATTTGAAAATAGTTCATTTTCATAGTTTTCACTGGCTGTAACATGTCGATCAGTGTCACTATTTCATAGGTATTTGTACGTTTTCTACCTCTAAATATCTAGAACTTGGTTTGTTGCATACTATTATTATCTTGTTCTGTGTGCCTTGACAAATATAGTAATTTTAGTTTCATAGTTTAGTGCACATATATATTTGAAAATTTCAGACTTTTCTGAACCAAATTTTAATACCAATTATAGGAAAAATAAAGCAAATTGGATCAAATCTAAACTGTAAACGTTGTGGGTGGTAGAGTGCAGTAAATTTTCATTAGTGTGATTGCAGGATGGGACCTGATTATTGATCGATTAATTGGATTCTGTGGTCTATTCACTGCTGTAATGAATGTGAGAGAGAGCGGTGGGTTACGTAGCCTTATGAGTTTATATAAGAGAGATAGTGTCGAGCATTGTGACATCATGTCTTGGTGGCGGCAAAGGGACAAAACAGAAAAAACGCAGAGGAAAACACACCAGACTCATAAACAAACTTCAAGACACAACTTTTAACTTTTTTTTAACACAAATTTTTTTCCCCCATTAAAGCAACCAATCAATTTACACTTTTTATAAAACGCATCTAGTGTTGAGCAGTTCAATGTGGTGGGGATTGGTCCAGATCATCTAATGAGAAAATTTGTTGCAGCATTCTGACTGCATTGTAAATAACTTACTGAAACAAGTTGAGTCACTGATCAACAAATATTTTGCGGTCGGGAAGGTTGGGTTGGTTCTTCCTAAAAAATACTACTGTGGATGGCCCTATGGGAATCGTCCTAAACCTGTCCATGAAGAATTATCCAGTAAGGGGTCTGGTACAGGGCAGCTGGTGGCCTGATGTTTGGGGAGTTGTCTCTGTGATCAGAAGGTCGCTGGTTCGAATCCCAGGACTGCTACTGGCACCCCTGAGCAAAGAACCGTCCCTACACACTGCTCCCCAGGGGCTGTGTTCCTGGCTGCCTGCAGCTTCACTTGGGTAATGGGTTAAATGCAGAGGAAGAATTTCGTGCTGTGTTTACGCATGTCAAATGGAAACTGTACTCTGTTGTGCAGAGTCTTAGAATGATGGATGATTCTTTTACACCTGGTCAAATTGCCTGGCCTGTGAGTTGGACAGAATTCCATATTGACAGCTAAAGATTACACCTGTAATTCGCTCTTATTCAAGTAATCAACTATTTTGCTTTCTTTAGTTCATTTATTTTTTCCACGGCCATCATTCAGACTTATGTCTGTGGGACAAGCAATTTCCTTGCTACGCTTTCTTTTATGATGCAGTAAAACAACAGAAGCAATATCGTCTGTCACTCCACCCCCCCACCCCCCCGCCCACACATTTACACTGTAGTGTATTACAAACTGTCAGTAAGACTGCATGCACCATATGAAACTTATATAGAGCAAAACCAAAATGCAGTGTTTGTGGTGGGCCGAGGGATGAAAACAAAATCTGTAAGAATGTAAATATGACAGCATGGATCATATGAACTTTATAGAGTGTTTTTGAAAGGATACAACAGAAGCGTATCACCCACAACACTTCCTGTAATGTATGAGCTAGTGGATAATATGAATGCTATAAAGATTAAATGAAAATAAAAATGAAGCTACATTGCCCCTATGTTTCCAAGATAAGATGTCACAAATAAAATGATGCATCAGTGTTTTGTTATAGTTATTGTTATTGAATTACAATCATTGCATATGACCTAAAAAGTTCTCGACATCCTGGAAGTGTAGAAGGAGATTTGTTTGTTTGTAGGATCTGTTCTGTTCAGCTATACAGTTCCACACTCTCAGTACAAACTGGCTCAGAAAGTCCTTTCAGTAATACAGAAAGCATTTACTCATGAAAGTAAGTGTGTGTGTGTGTGTATGTGTGTGTGTGTAAACAAATCTAATTAACATGCTAGCAAGAAAGCATGTGTGTGTGTTTTTAACTCTGCGTGCATAAAAGTGTATTTGTGCAAATGTGATGTTTTTGTGTTATTGTGCAATCGTGTACAAGAGTAAGAGAATACATGTGTTTGAGTACTCTGTGTGTGTGTGTGTGTGTACATGCAGGGAGTATAAAGCTGGAGGCTAAGGCACTGAGATCATCTTTGGCACTAAACTGGCTTAGCTGTCCCTTCACCTAAACACACACACACACTTCTTGGCACGAGCGAGCTCTGTTGCAAGGTTTCTGTCAAGAACCTTGACCAACCGGTATAAAGTATAGCAAAGTTAGACCATGAATTCTGTTGAAACTGGATGTTATGTCTAATGTTTTTGAAAAGTAGATGTTTTCATTTAAAGTGAGGGGGGACAAAAATTTCCCAGTCCCTCCACCCTCCGTCGCCCAAATGTAGTCGATTAGCCAAGATATGTTCTGTCTCTGAAGTTTACTTCTTTAGATTCACACTGGAGCTGTGAGGCTAATGTAATAAAAAAGTAATGGTAGTATATGGCCCACCAGTAGTCATAAGCAATCCTCTCCATGAGAGGATATTGAACAGCTCCACACAGTTTGAGGCGAGGGTGATGATTTGGCCATGTTTATTGGTATAAGTTTCCACCACGTAATCCTGCTAGCTCCTGTGGGAAACACGTACTAGTAGATCCACTACATTTTGAAGGACTGGGTAAATTTGGTTTCAAGTTAAACTATTGCTTTAAAGCAGAGAATAAAGTGCTGGGTGTGATGATTGAAATCCCAGCCTTAATTAGCCCTGTCCTTGAACAAAGTGGCCTTTTTGGTGGCCTTGTGGTTAGGGAAGGTTCTGAGTTCAAGTCCCATGACAGCCAGTGGCACCACTGGGGCCTCCTTGAGCAAGGTACTGCCCCTATTTGCGGAACTCTGCTTCACCTGGTGAATGGGTTAAATACAGAGAACTACCTCACACTGTTGACAGTACAATTTATGTAGTCACCAGTGGTCTTCAGAAAACGTCTTTGTTCATACCATGTGCACTTCCACGAACATGTGTTGTGAACATCCGTCCTTGATGGATCCTTCTTTAAATCACACCTGACTCTAATTTCATCATCAAACTAACTGCTCTGCCATACAAAGGCAAAAGTTTGTTAAGATCAATTTGGGGCGAAAATGAGTTTTTGGAACAATGGACATCAGTTTTATCATGTAGCAAAATATCTTGAGACAATTTTGTTGGGTTTTGGTAAAAATTAGATGTTGGTTTTGCCAAAAACAGAGAGAAAACCAAGACAAAATTCCTTAAAATCAGTTGCGGTCTTTTTTTCCCCGCTGCACTCTTGAACACTGGAATTACGTTACAATGAAGTTAAGACAGTCGGCGCTTTTTTATCCAAGCTCCAAAGTAAAGATACTGTTTGCCAAGCTGAAGTTAAAGTGTTAATTCTATGTACTGTATGTAACAGAAGCACGTTTCCCCACACACATTAACCTCAATGAAGTGAAAAAGAAAATTGTTGCAGTGGCTACTTTGCTATCTATGGCTTTTTGTCGGGGGAAACCTATGGTGGAGATGGCATTGAAATGCAAACACCAAGATCAAGGTAGGGATAATATGTATACAAAAAAAACTTTTAGATATGCAGTATACTTAAAATTTAGTAAATTTAGCTATGATAATCATAGCCTTGATAGCTAGATAGCTAGCAATAAAAATTAGGTTACACATAAAACGCAACCGGACACACAAACTATAGCGTACACATGATAGATGGTGTGCCAGCTGCAAGACACTATATATCAAAGCCTGAATACTATTAACTAGTAGTAGAAGTCTAAATCTGACACTCCAAAGACTGACAGAAAAACCAACACGAGTATATACACACACCTCTTTTAAAAATTACGGAAGGATTTAATATGATCCAGTACTGTTGTAGCCATAAAATTCTCGTTAAAGTTTATTTTATAATATTTATATTATAAAATAATATTTCTTTTATAATGGCAATTTTTCAGTTTCCTATCTTTCATACAATTGGCTGGACTACAAAGAAAATGTATATGTATGTATGTATGCATATGTAAGTATTTGTATATATCCATGTATAGAGGTGTATGTTTGTTTGTTTATTGATTGCAATCCCGCTTGCCTTAAATTGCCCCTTGCAGGATAAATAACGTATTTTTAAATTGATCTGAACTGAAAAGTGTCGCGGGAGATTAGCCTATGGACTGTTTTTGTAGTTTTTGTCTAACCTGGGGACAGAGTGGTGATATTTGACATTACAATCTAAAAATGTTTAAAAAGCTTTAACCAGCACTCCTGATGCAAAAAAGAGAAGCAGAAGTGAACTTTAGACCACTTTTCAAGACTATAAAAAACTCTGCGGTTTTCCAGTGCTAGTGAGTGTGTGTGTGTGTGTTTGTGTGTAAGGAAGGGAAAGCAGTTTTAAGAAGAATGGTTATTCATTGGAATCGGTCAGAAAGTCACGGGGCTCTGCGCTTGGTGCGGCGAGCGTCACAGAGGTTTCTAGAACAAGAGTGGACTTTGTGTTTGGCAGACGGCTGGCGCGAGATGAGTGGATTCTGGCTGCTGTGTGTATTCTGGACCAAATGCTGAGCTCAGCCTGTCCCTCAAGACATCCACAAAGAAGGATCTGGTCAGAGAGAGATTGGGAAAGAGGGAGACGGGGAGAGGCGGGTGAAATGGAGGAATAGAGAGGTGGCCTTGAAGTTTTAAGGAGCAGTCCAGTGAAAAAATTAATTTGCAGAGTGCAACCACCCCCTTCATCCAAGATGTGTATAGTAAGCTAGTATGACATTTTAGACATTAGCATTGTGAGACCTGTGTACCTAAATTATCACCCACTTTGACTGTGAACTACTTTAAATCCACCAATACAAACCTTTTTTTAGAGAAAAGGGTAAATCTACCTAGGTTTTTGAGAATTTTATTTGAAGAACCATAATTTGTCTCTAAAAATGATTTATAATGTCAGATCGGCATATTTTTGTCCAAACAAAATATTCATGCATTATTTTTTGTTTTATTTGCAACATGTATATCTACCAAAACAGAGGAACACAGAAAACGGATGTTTGCTATTTCATGGCTGACTGAAACTCCCTGAATTTTTCAGTAACCAGTATTTTCAGGTTTTGATTTTTGACACTACAGTTTCTTAAATGTTACAGCACAGCATGGGGCATTGTAAGCTAAATTCTCCTCCACATGCATCGAGATTTCAATGTATTTTAAATTTGAATAGATTTGAATGGAAGTCCTGGAGTTGGGTGGATTAGAGAGAGAGAGAGAGAGAGAGAGAGGGAGAGAGATAGAAAGAGAGAGAGCAAAGAGGTTTGAGAGGAAGCTTGGAGAGATGTCAATGCAGAGCTAACGCAATCCTGCCAGACTTGCCAGAAAAAAAAGAAAACAGATTTATAAATGTGAACTTGCTGTTGTTTGAAAGGTGCCTGATATACTGTTCTGATTGTGGCTCTGGAACCTGGGCGCCAATGGTCGGATGATTCATGCTGCCTTGTCAAAAAATGCTACCGTAATGCAAATCAACAGCAGAATCTATCGATTCACGCTACCTGTGACAAAATGCTCCCTTGAAGCTTATTCAGCTGCCACTGTCCCACGGTAGCACAGATTTATTGGCGTTTCAGTGAATCCCAAGAGTGGACCTGCACATGTGCTGAAGGGCAAGGCATTACATCTCGATGGGATAAAACGTGAATGCCCTGCAGTGGCAAGTAGATTTGGTTTTTTATGTTAAAGGGAACATTGCTGTTAAAAAGCTCCAAATGTTATTGCACTTTTGTTTATATAGCAATACTTATATATATATATATAATGTATACAAACCCATTTCCAAAGAAGTTGGGACACTGTACAAATTGTGAATAAAAA
>JBBMFX010023480.1:0-12327 GCA_037832545.1 Rhabdalestes septentrionalis | reverse complement strand
TATGTCTATTTAATGGTCGCGGGTGCGGGGCGGGGCAGGTTGTAAAAATAGATACAGTGGTGCGGGGCGGGCTGGGGCGGGCCAAATCATTTCATAAAAGCGGGACCCGCGGGTTGGAAAAATACCCGAACCGCGCATCACTAGTTGGCAGCCCTGCACATGAGTCACAACACGTAAGTCTGATTCAAGCCTCAAGTCACTGAGGGCAAGTCTAAAGTCAAGTCACAAGTCTTTGTGAAACCAAAAATAACCACAAGGAAAGGGTACTTGGGCTACCCAAGGGGAAAGGGGCAGGTGCACAAACCCCCTCTGAACCCCCTCCTTTCATGTGTCTGACATATAGATATATTAACCTCACCCTTTCTTCCTCATGTGATTTATGCCAGAGCCTAGACTAGCACACAACAACTGGGGGCTCATCAGGAATCGTTGTTTTTTATTGGTTGCACTGGTTGTGTAACTTACATCGGATGTTTTTGTTCTGTTTCATGACTTAAGGGATTTGCAGACCTTATTGCAGATTTTTTTAGCACTTTGGAGTGTGTGTCGACAGGTTTACATTAACTGCCGGACATGTGGTTAGTAGGCAAAGCACAAGACGTTTGCTCTTCATTAAGTATACAGCAAAGTCTGGATTATGAGGTTTGAATGCTGATGAATTGAGAGTTTACATGCTGAGACCAGAGGTGTGTAGACAGAAAGTTTACTCACATGAGAAATGTGCCAACCAAACTTATGTGGAGCTTGTGAGAAGTTTGTCTTGTTTGAAAAATGGAGCAGTGTTTCAAAAGTGAGATCAGTGGATCAGATCTTGTTTGCCTGATGGTATTGTTGTTCACTTAAATAAGCTGCTACTTTCTCTGATGCAGCAGTGCTCACTGATGAGTTTGCTTTTACTCATGAAATGGTTTTCAGGCCAGTACGATCTGGACAGTTTTATGTGCCATTCACTGGTGAAAAGAAGGGCCAAAGTGTAAACACCAATTTTGATTGTGTAAGTCCTCAAGATGTGGCTGAGCATCTTATTCCAGCTCTAGTCCACCACTGTTTCGTCAAAAACGTGTGTGCTGACCTGCGCACAGTGCAAGAATTCAGAGCTGATCTAGACCTCCCAAAGCTTTTTGATCGCATATCTGAATCATCGTTTTTAAACATGACATTGCGGTGACAGATAATTCCCTGATTAAGCAAAATGCTTTTTGGATGAATTCGGAGAGGCAAAATGCAATGCAACAAGAGGCACAGCACTTATTGGATCGTGTCAAGTTATAGTAGCCTGTACTTGCTCATGCCTAAGCCTCATGCGAAGTTTTGGTTTTGTACCAATTACAGGCCTGTAAACACAGTGATCCGCCCAGATTCTTTCCCCTTGCCTCGGGTGGAAGGCTTTATAGATTGTTTTTTGTCTGCCAAAAATTTAACCAAGTTGGATTTGTTAAAGGGATCCCTTGACAAACTGGGCTTCAGAAATATCTGCTTTTGTGACCCCTGATTTTTCAATGCAGTACACCATCATTGTTTCCTAAATGCTCCTGCAACCTTTCAATTCCTCATTAATGCAGTCCATATAAAACTCTTCTGCATTTTTGAATAATGTGTTTAAGCCAACCCAACAATGAATTTAGCTAAAAGCTATTTGGTCAGACCAAAATAAGTGATCTGGATAAAAAAGTTGGACAGGGCCAGGTCTGTGCCTTGGGTGATTGTTGATTTTCCTTTGCCCAAAACCAGGCATGAATTCTGCAGGTTTCTTTGCATGGAAGGGTAGAGCGTTCTTTAGGTAAGAATTTTTCCACTGTAGTGCTACATTTTACGTATTTGTTGAAGAAAGGATGTTCGTATGTGTGGAAACAAATTTGTCAAAATGCCTTCAACAATGTCTATGCTCTACACTAAACCAGTTTGCTACAGATTTCACATGTCCTTTTAAATTAGATGTAGATGCATCAGATTTGGGCATCTGGGCAGTTTTGTTACAGGAAGATGATATGAAGTTTGATCATCCAGTTTGTTTTTTCTCCAAAAAGTTCTCCTACCAGGCTCATTACTGTTCAGTTAAAAAAGGAGCCACTGGCTTTTGGTTTCAGAGCATTTTGAAGTATATCTGAGTTCCTGCTCCTCCTCTACCACAGTGTACACGGACCATAACCCTTTGTTTTTTCTCTCCAGGATGAGTCACAAAAACCAGTGCTCGATAAGAGTTGCTCATTTAACACTTTGACATAGTTATTGAGCATAAAAAAGAAAATATAATATTTTAGAAGATGCTTTATCCCACTCCCCTCTTTCCTGAGATTTGTTTTGGTGGGGAAGGGTTATGGTATGGTTGCATAAACCTTGGTGGTAGTGTGTGTGTTTGTGTGTGTGTTCCCTTGGAGATGCTGATATGGTTTTATAAAAAGAAATTTAAGCTCACCTTTGCTGGAAGTGGGGAATAAGTGCCTTTTTGTTTGTAATAAAATATTTTTTTCCTGGTATTGTGATATTTATGGAAAAAGTTAATGATTTTGTTTCAGTTTAGTTAATTTGTGGGGTGGAATTAGGGGGGTTTGTTTGTTATTTTGCCCTTGCTTACTCCCTGGAGAGATGGCTTGGCAATGCAAATACAACACTGCAATTTGAAGTTGGGGTTTGGTGTAATTTGTGTGGCCCACTCCTCATATTGATTTATATAGATATATAAACCTCACACTCTCTCCCTCGTGTGGAGTATGCTGGAGCCTGGACTAGTATGCAACAAGGCTAGAGTTGATTTTAGACATTTTGTCTGTCCTCTTGTGCATGAGGTAATGATGCAGCTGGCCAAGAAACAAGTGTGCAGCCATTTCCTAAATTACTTGTAGCTCCTTAAAGTGGGAGGATGGCATGAACGAGTGATGGCTGGCAAGCCTTTCTATTAGTCCCATCATTTATTTTCATCACAGTATAAATATACCACATTTAAGTGTACATTTTATACATTTAAGTGAGAATATGCTATTTAATCAGTCATTTATTTGGGGGAAAGTAAACACTATCAGGGCAAATGACCTAATAATGAACCATATGTTACAGCACAGTGTATTGTACACTGCAGTTCAACAGAAATGAGGAAAAAACATGTCTGATGATCTTCTTGTTAATAATCTGTTCTGACACTAAACAACGCAGAGTGATTAAAAGGTTCAAATGCAGCAAATGTCCTCATTTATTAAGTTGGAGGCTAAGCTAATTGGATTTGTGAAAAGTCAACATTTCAATCCGCTGCACTGAACAAGCAACTGCTGGGCCTAATGACTGATGCTTGCAGTGGGAAGATTGTCATGGTAACATCACTATTTGCTGATGACAAAAAAGGAAGCTCCCTGCCCTTTTAACTGCTTCAGAGTCTACTTTTCTGCTGTGCCAGAGGAGTGCATCTGTTCTACACATACTTCTCACACAAAGACACAATGATTTGTATACAGGGAATGTATCCTAAGGTTAACAATAAGGCCTATAACTTGTTAACTGACTACATTGATTTGAAAATATCAAACAGTACTTTAGCATAATTTACATCATACCATCTATTACTGTATAAAAAGTCTGTGTGCCCCTCTACAGAGAACACACTTCTGTGCATGTTAATGCACACTTAGTGTCTATAGATTTGAATGTCTACTGAATTTCACATATTGGGGAGAATAAAACAAAAACATCTCATGTACAAAATACAGTAATTTATGTTTTGATTGTTTTTTGCACAGGTTTTATATGTTAACTTTTTACTATTTTGTTAAAAATAGCCAAATCAATAGGATTTTAGTTTTTTTGTGTGTATAGGATGTGTACTTATTTTCACTCAGAAAATTAACAAAACATGTGGTTGTTCAAATGTTTGTGATTCTATGTATATCTGTGTATGAAATGAGTTGCAGGATAATTTCAACAACCTTCGGATTTACAGCCAAGTGAACATCTCTGAATGTCCTGCAAACACAGCTGAATATTGTAATGATTCAGACGTGTAACTGCCTCCATTTCTGTGTGATTAGACTGTTTTATTGCCACTATGTCCTCAATTTACTTCACGGTTTTCAGAGCAAGCAAGCAGCGCAGAATTTTTATGAAGCTCTCAATGTAAAATCAGCAAACAACGTTAAAAACAAGCCTTTTATTTTTTCTAAATATAAGGCAGGGATTCTTGCCTGCAGACTGCAGCTCATCATTCATGCAGTAGAATAATCTAAAGGATATTATTATTAAGAACCAGCATTCAGATCAAATTATTTGTTTTTCTTTGTATTTTTTTTTTCTTTCAAGATAAACTGAGTAAATCTTCCACCTTTTTTCCCCGTCAGTCTAAAGTTCTACAGCAATCCTTTGATCTGTTTTCACATAAATGTATTTAACATGTTGTACTGCAAGGAGCCCTGTCAACAGAATTTTTTTGTTCTCTCGCAGTACTGCGGGTTCAACGTGAGCCGAGAGGCAATTAGCCAGACTGGCGCTAGCTCAGCGATTAAAATGCAATCCAGACTGCATCTATCTTTGTGTTTTACCTTTAGTGGTCCAAGATCAGCTCAAATGGGCTCTGCCTTATAGGACCATGTGCTTTCAGCATCCCCGGCACATTGGAAATGTTGCATAAAATAAACTCTCCAAATGATAATTTAGCAGTACATTCGACATCTAACTCAATCTCTGGAGAAGGCATGGTACAGAATTTCTTTAGAAATCAGTTTACCAATGAGCCATTGCACACAAATATAGTTGTACTAATTGTGGTAAATGATGGTGCACAAAATGGGCCATTACATGTAATGATTTACAGCCACATTTTTCATCATGAAAATGTCCACAAGACTGATGTAAACACGTTTATATTTCCATCTAGGTTTTGAAAATAAATCCCATATTTCTCACTGCTACACATTGTGTGAGCTCCATTATGCTGCTGAAAAATATTAGATTATTGAGTAACACTCACACAGTGGGGATGTTGAAAATAACCTAAACCTCAGTGCCTCGAGGCAAACTGCAGTAAGCCTGTGAGACAGTGAATTGTTTTCAAAGGGAATTTCTTTAAAAAAATAACCTCACCATATACCATTTCAGCCAAATGGCTAAGAAATGTAGAGAAAAGTGAATGTCAGAATTAATCCCTACTGCAAACCGATGTCATTTAAACTTAGATCATGTTACTGGCTTTCATGTTTTCAAGCAAAGGAATCGCTACTTTTTGATTGATCATCAGTCCAATAAATCATATATTAGAGCTGTATGTCATGATGATGTGTATTTTAGTTTTTTTAGAACATCCCCTGGTAGCCGGTCCAAGGTCAACCCCAAGAACCCTTTATCCCATTCTATTTGTTTCAAACAAGGGAGAGAAACAAGGAAATGAGATCTCCACCAGTCTGCTCCATTACCTCCTGACTGTATCTCATACAGTTTATATTCAAGATCCCTCACTGGGCAAATGGATGCTAGATACAGATTCTGGATAAATACAGAACTGCATACTTGATGAATAGCCCCCTTCACTGCCTTCAAAGAGTGGATGTCTGTAACTTTGCAACCACCACCACAATCGGATGATCAAACAGGCTATTAATGAGATACAGTGTCTTATATGCATAAGACCTGCCTCCTGGTATCTGGTCCCTGCATCCCACACATTTCCCCAAACTCCAAAAAATAATTTAAAAAAAGTTTGGCCAAAAATCTAATTTCCAATTAGCCCAGATGTAGTCAGTGAGCCAAGACATGGTTGGTGTCCTATTTAGCATATTTAATAGCAAATTTGCATATTTACTTTGCAAATTAAATATTCAATTAATTTCATTTAGTATTGAACCAAATTACTAAAACAGCTCCTGTAGCTAATAATCAATGAAAATCAATTGTCAACCATTTTTTTGGAAAGATCCTCAAAACATCTGCCAGCCCACTCATATCACATCTAGCTATTAATTAATGTCGAGCAGATTTCTCAATGTAATACAACACACAGTCCAACTGTACAAAATGCAACACATTCCAAAAAACGTCGCCACTGTAAAGCTTTTTCCACTTTGTGATGCTGTCATTCCTTCTTCTAACACTTAAAATACATTTTGGCTTTGAGGATACCAAGTGATGAAACATTTCAGGTGTTACTGTGGTCAGTTCTTCATGTAGAAATGTATTAACGTGTGCAGCAGTGGAAGAATTTCATCATTGCTTTTTCAGGATGAATTTCTCAACATTTCCTCTACTGGGGACAGATCAGGTTTTGCATCATCTTGTTGAAAATCGCATGGACACCCCTGAAATAGATGTTGTCTTGAAAGCAGCTTATGTTGTGGTTATTACACTTTTCTGCATTAATGCTGGCATCACAAAAGAATAAATTCCCTTTGCTAAGGGCACTGACAGAACCACATATCATGTCAGACCAAGGCTTTTGTACTTGTTGCTGACAACAATCTGGATGGTCCTTTTCATGTTTAAGGTGGCCTTTATGAATGTAAATCTGTACTGTAGAGTTTGCCAGTTGTGTGCCAAAAGAAATCCCTTGCCTAAATGGTTCTATCAACTGTTGTTAAATGATGGTTCCTGAGGCAGAGCCATCTTAGGGACAGAGATCACAGGTACTATGCTTAGGCGCACACTGAAATTCCTTCAGACTCAAGTTGTGAAGGCAAGCTGGATTATTATTATAATTTCAGCCATATAAACGGGAAAATGAAACATTATGCCTCCAGGACTACCGCCCGCATCCCACATCCGGCCAGTTGGTCTTTTTAATCCATCCTGCCAAAGATTGATGTCTCATCCGTGTCTCAGGCCGTGAAGTCGCAGGGTGGGACTGGGGATGCAGTTTGAAATTATTTAAATTAGCTACGCATTTGCGCTGTGAATACCACATACAGCAGTGCATACGGGCGTAAACTTACAGCGACGGGAATTTCGGTTCTTTTCAGAGAGACAGATCTTCTGGCACGGCTACCAAAGAAGAGCTGGTTCTGTCAGCTCCCAAACTACCACATAGTTTATAATCATCTGCAGTCTCATATTTTAGCCTATCTTGGCAAATATGAATGCTTTGTGTGTTGATAAACCCTTAGAATGTTTTACAGTTGCTTTTAGATTGTTTTACAGTTTACATTTATGGCAGTTTATGGATTTAATATTTTTAGTGTTGGTTGTGTTGTTTTCCTATTATGATATTTGTGATTGACACACTTCAGGTCTCACATTGAATGTTGTTGAGTGTTGTTTCCTGCCAAATCGGCCTTTAACAAATCTGAATCTAAATCTAAAAATTACTTTTAAAGGATTACTTTCGTCTTCAACCTACAGGCAAGTTAATACATTTACATAAATATATAAAGAATATTCTTATACTTCTATTATCCATAGCAGCTTATCAAAATATAACATTTACTGCTTTTTACAATGGAGAAAAAAAATTTTGAGCAGGATTAAGCTCAATTGATCTTCAGTTTGGCCCTCCACACAGTTCAGAGTTTTCATGTGGCCCCCTGTAGAAATGAATTGCCCAGCCCTGCTCCAGGACAATAGTGCAACACAAGAACAAAACCACAAACAGCACAAGACTACAGGACAGAACAAAATACACAGAGTGCAAAGAGAGCAAGAGAGAGTGCAAGCAAATATAAAGAACAAGACAATAATGAATGCAGATGTTGTTTGATTATGACAGACACTCTATTGCAGCAGTGGATTCATTAGGTGTGCAAAAATACAGAACAGAGGTAGACAGCAATAAATAATTGTGCCAATAATAGTAGCAGCAGGACACAGGTGATCCTGTCTGTAATTAAATTAAAGTCAAAGTAAATTTAATAATAACTGCTGTAATGTTCTCCCGGTCTTTTCCCTGTTTTTCACTTTTTATAATGTTTTGTCTTCCAGCTGTTTTCTTGTCTTTTGTGGTTTACATTCTCCAGGGTCCTGTTCCATGAAACAGGATTAAGGGAAAGTCTGGCTCATTTAAAGGGAAAATAAGGGAAAGAATACCTTAATCCTCTTTCATGGAATACCCCCATGTTCCTTTATTTATATGTTTGTTCCCTGTTTTGGTTCTAGCCTCACCTTAGCCCAGCCCCCTTGTTGTCCTGTTCACCTAAGTCTCTGTTTCTGACACCCTTTGTGTTTTTGCTCGGTTATTTTCACCCAGTTCTGTTTCTGCTCAGTTTTTATTGCTCTGTGATTTTTGAGGAATAGTTTGAAGTGTTTTTGCCCCTCATGTGTTTCCACCCCCATCTCTTAGCTTTATTTTTATTACATTTCTTTGTCCCAGTGGGTTTTTTTTTCAGTGTTCTGTTTAGTGTCCTGTTTCTCATTCTTTTGTTAATAAATCATTGTTTGTGATTACGAACAATGCTCAATGTGACAACTGTCGTTTTTTGGGCTTTTTTTTATTTAGCAATTTACATACCTTTTCTGATTTGATGTATTAAATAAACCAACAGCATTCACTTCACTTCCAGACTCATCAGCTACATGGCATCAGTATAAGCCTTTTGTGAAATCTGACCTTACCTTACATAGACATTTAAAAAGCTATTGACATTATTGTTTCTGGGGTGAAACTGAAGAAAGTAGCTTTTATGATAAGTGGTGCCTCTTGGAAAAGGCCTTTATAAATGCTAACAAATGCTTAATTCATTTGTCATAACAGACTTCTGTGGGTTTCATGTAACCTCATGAATCCTGCCTTTAGTTGCATGTTAACATCAAAGTTGTAGAAGTGACAGACTAATAATAGTGTCAAAGCTTAGTTATCAAGGGGATTCATATAATGAATTTTACTTAGAACAATAGATTTGCCATCAGCATACAAGGTATTTGCATGTACCAGAAGGGTTGCATGGCCAAAGCCTTTACATGCTTCCTCTCAGTTTCTGCAGCTCTATAATGTGGAGACTCCTGTCGTCTCTCAACATGCTTTCAGCTTATTTAACAAGCAGTGGTTCAGAACATCATCCATAAGTGCAATTGCATTCTTCATATCTGTGTAAAATACATCACAAATCATAGTCAATCTATGTTATTTGGCACGCCTCCATTTTACAAGCACAGTCTGTCAGCATGGCAGCTAGGATGCACATAGAGTTCGTTATTATTCATTTGAGGCTCTAATATTCAGCTCAAATTGTTGAAGAGCTGTCATGTGTAAAGTGTGATTCTAAAATATGCCTTGTGTGTGTGTCTGTGTGAGATTGTATGCACGTGTGTTTGTGTGTATGCACATGTTCCTGCTTCATTCTTGTGTTTATTTTATATGTTTTTTTAAAGAGCCAATTCAAATAACAGATTTTGTTTCAGTGTTTGATTGTAATGTAACAGCATTACATAATTAAGTCCCCTTTTTTCCACCTAGAATTAAACTAGACAATTTCAGATACAGAGACAGATCTAATAGTTGTGTGAATAATAAATTTAGTTGTTTTACAAAACTGTAAAGCCAATTTCATGTTCCATCTCTAATTCAATTTCCATCTCAAGTAAAATGTTGAGAGGTTCACATATATCTCAAATTAATCTCAGTGTCTCCAGAGCAGAGATCATTTACACATATCAATGTTAAAGGCACAGTAAGGAAAACAGCCAGTTTAAGGGGCTCCCAAGTAGCACACATGTCTGGTTCTCTCATTTGGCTACAACCAACTGTAACTGGGGGTCCAAGAAATCACAGCTGGACTTGCTTTCCTACCACCAGCAGCATCATGTAATAGGAGCAGCTCTAGCTAGCAGGTGGAATCAGAATGAAACCGTGGTCTGTTTAATTCCGAAAAAGATTTTAAAAATGGTCATTTAAAAATTGTTGTGACAGTTTTTGAAAACCACACAAACATGAGATGAAACCACACAAACATCAGAATGGAATGAAATAAAATACAAGACAAGTGTAGTATATGCGCCCTTTAAGAGTCAATAATCCAACCCATCTCGACAGCACATTTAGTATCACTCTCTGGAGACACGGGCATTAATTTACCAAGAACTAATTAGAAATACACATTAATGAGTAGAAAGGGGAATGTAGTGAGAGCAACAGTTCAGACATCAACATTAATACTAGGAAGCAATGGGAGCAATTATATGTGTACTAGTGTGCAACCACAAGTGCAAATTCATCAGAAATGTCAGGGTCTGAGCAGAGCAAGACAGAGTGATTCAGGGCTACTGTGCTGTGGGGAGCAGCTTCAGCAAATCTCTTATGGAGCAGAACACGCACTGGCCCTTACCATCTAAATATACTGCACCGCAACCACAGACACATGAAAGCGACAGCGGTGCTGATGAAGCCTGAACCTAAGGGCAAAATCTGGGTGAATTTATTAAACCATTGTTATTGAAAATACATATCAGCCCAGAGTCTGTGCTCACATGTGAAATCAAAGCTGAAAATTCACTTGGTTCAAAGTGAAAATATTAAATCAAAATTCTCTTTTTGAACTGAAGAGTCTAACTTATTGATTAATAACTGAAATTTTAATGCTCTTTAATGGAATTAAAGTAAGAAGCAAAACACCAAATGGGCAAGGCATAGGATAATAGACCAGTGTTCATTCCAGTTTTTTTATTATTAATGATGTAATTAAAAAACCTTCTCACTATCAGTTGCCAAGTAACATAAAGTTTAAAGAATGTTCAGTTTTTAACAGTATTTATGGCTTGGCCAATCAGATTTGCAAGGTGTGAAGAAGCTGGACATTACAGGTCTCCAGAGATGAATAGATATTGGCCAGCTCTTATATAATATATTAAACACAGTATTAATGAGTTTTAGTTTGACTTTGGCTTAATTTGACCAGTGGGAACAGTCTGGAGGAATGGGATTGGAACACAGCCAGACAATGACCATCATCAAAATATTCTTTCAGAAAAGAACCCTGGACACCACCTCTGATATTCACATGGAGCTAAATACGTTAACATAGATTCTTGACATTTCTCAGTGTGACCAACTGATAGGCCTTTACTGGTTAATACAGTCAGTATGAAGCAGCATTCTCTAAAACCCAAAGTCAGCACAACCCCCTCAGCCTCCTACTTACTGCCACAAATCTAGTACAAGACCAACCCTGTTCTCATGCCCAGAGGCTGCTGAGACTGCACTGAGAAAAGCTTTGACTGCTTCAATGCTGTGTGTAATATTACAAAAGATACAATGATGTGACTGGGTGTGCCAGAAATATTATATCCACTGTAAAACTGGAACCAGTTGTGGATGTTCCATAATGACAATTTTTGACTGCCAAAATGTGCGCTAAGTGAAAACCCGCCATTAACTGTGAAATTTAGTCCTGTGCATAATCTTTTCAGGGAAACTGTTCCAAAGTGTGAAATGCCGAGATGTTAATAGTTGCATTGTTTTCCTTGGATACTATGACATTCAAATCTAATTATTTTGAAAATTATATTACAGTCTTTCTGCTAGTTTAATTACATTTGCACCATTTTTTTCACATAGAAAATGACGCCAAATGGAAATTTGCAAAATTGGAAAATCGCACTCTCAATGTCTCAACAAAGTCATTCTTCATTTATACAGCTAGGCACAGTTCTCCATTTGTTCAAGCATGAACTTGTGCTTGAACTTTAGAAGTTTCTTCAGAGTGAAGCTTCGGGGACTGGGCTAAACACCCCCTTTCTAATTAATCCTGTGTAACAAGCAGCGATGATGCTTACATTCTCATTTAGTATTCTTCCTCAGAGGCAAAGGCAGTGAACATGATCAAAACTTAGTTTGGTCTCATTTTAATTAAGGTTCCCAACCTGCATTATTTAGCCTACTTCAACCAGAACGTAAACTGGTGATAATTGGCAATTAAAAGGGTATGGCTTGGTTTCACTGGTTTCGTTCTGAACTGGAGTGCTGCATTCAGTGAATTTTTATGGCTGCAGTTTGCAGCAATTCTTCTGGTAGTCTGATTATAAATGAACATTTTGTGCATTATTACTTAAAAGACAACTTCTAAATATTAGATAACTGAATAGTGGTGTGCGTGAAGTTGTGGTACGACCTGTTCACATTTTATTGTCAAGTCCTAATTGTATTGCATTATACAAATCTCAGACATGACAGAGAAAACAAGGGCATTTGCATTGTGTAATACATCATAATGTGATGTAAATTGGCATGTCTTATAATGGTACATAATCTGCCTTGTAATAATTAGATAAGATTTATCAATTAATACTACTACTACTACTACTACTACTACTATTACTACTATTACTACTATTACTACTACTATTACTACTACTACTATTACTACTATTACTACTACTACTACTACTACTACTAATAATAATAATAATAATAATAATAATAATAATAATAAA
>JBBMFX010023470.1:0-12327 GCA_037832545.1 Rhabdalestes septentrionalis | reverse complement strand
AGACTGAGTGTGTTGGGAGGAGGATGCTGAGGAGAGACTCTGAGTGTGTTGGGAGGAGGATGCTGAGGAGAGACTCTAGAAGATCTAGTAGGTTTATATAAGGGGGAGGACATACAAGCAGTTGGTGTTAGAGGGGAAGATGCAGAGGACAGAAGTAAATGGAGTTGTTTGACACCCCTTAATAAAAGAAAAGCACCTAAAACAGATGTAGATTCCAGTCAGTCTTTGTTTTATTTTTAGTCACCCAAAGATTATTACTCAATAACACTGTAGTCAGCCTCATTGTCTTCCTGGAAGGGGAAACAGCTGATCCAGGTGTGTGAATCTTGATGTAATGTTCTTTTCCGATTGATGTCAAGGATCCTGAGTAACTCGTAACTGGTGCTTTCTCCTTTCTTATAAACAGTATCCAGTATGAATCTCGCTTTGTCACGTTTATTGCTTATCGCTTTAAAAGTATCAATTTCTACATCATTGAGAACCTTCCGCTGGTACAGGTTATCAATGATAAGAGGAAAGTTTTTCAAATGAGCCACCAGATCTTTCCTGGCAAGTCTGAGGTATTCAGCAGCACACTGCTGTGTACAAGCCATGGCACATCTTCAGTTTAAGGATAGTACCGGGTTCAATTTTGCGGAATTCATCTGAAATAAAAAATATAAATAAAACTAGAATTATCACTTCAGTCCTCGCATTACCAACCTGCCCTTTCGTGTATGCACCTTAACTCACAAATTATCATCTGGTCGTCTTTATCGCAATATCAGTATAACACTGAAATTACAAACGGCTGCAATATCCACATGAGTGCTGCATTGGTAGCTTTCTAAATAAACACTATGTGGAAAGAAGTGGGGGAGTAAACACAACACATTAAAAAACATGTGCAGTCTTTAAATCTTTCTAAAGTCTAGAAAAGTGATAATCTGATCCCTTAATATCGTGAAAGACATCACAACCGCAACATGCAGCTCTAAAATTGCAAAACTGATAATCTGTCTCTATCAGGGCTGGGCAAATACATGGGGCCACATGAAACATCTGAACTGTGCTGGAGGGTTGAAAAGACGATAACGTGAACATAATTCAGCTCAATATTAAATTTCTCGCACTGTAAAAAGCAGTACATTTTATATTTTGATAAGCTGCTACTGATACTCAGAGGTATAGGAATATTAAGTAAAATATTTATGTAAATATATTAATTGTGATATAGATTGAAGACGAAATAATTCTAAAACAGTATTTTTTTTATTTAGATTCAGATTTGCAGGAAACAACAAAAATCAATTTGAGACCTGAATTGTGTCAAACACAAACATCATAAAAAGAAAACAAAACAGCCAACAGTACAAATATTAAATCCATAAATTGCTATAAAAGTCAACATTAAAACAATCTAAAAGCAAATGTAAAACAATTTAAAAGTCAACTGTAAAACAATCTAAGAGTTTATCAACACTCAACGCATTCATATTTGCCAAGCTAGGCTAAAATATGAGGCCTCAGATCAGGGCTGGGCAGTTCATTTATACAGGGGCCACATAAAAAATCTTTACTGTGTTGGAGGGCCGAACTGAAAATAACTTGAACTTTGCTCAATATGAATTTTCTCCCACTGTAAAAAGCAGTACATTTTTCTTTTTTTATAAGCTGCTACAGATAATCAGACTTATATGAATATGAAGTTAATATTTACGTACATGAATTAGATGTGATGAAGGTTGAAGAGGAATACAATCTTATAAATGATTTTTATTTTGGATTTAGATTCTGATCTGTTAAAAACTGACATAGCAGGAAACAACAATCAATGTGAGACCTGAATGGTGTCAATCACAGAACAGCCAAAAATAAAAATATAAAATCCATAAATTGCTATAAAATTCAATTCAACAATCCACAATCCCCCACTTTTGCTCAAATGTGATTTCACACCCCCCCAAACACTTTTGTCAGATTATATTATATTAAATTGATTCAATTGTAAACTGGAAAAACCATGAGGGACATGGGTCTACATAGGGAACATACAGAACATGAGTTAGGACAAACATGAGGCCCAGGAACCTACAAACTTACCAAGCTCGTGCTCCGCAAACGAACAACCAAAACAAACGACACAGACTCATCTCCGCACTATGTAAACGATATTACGTGGCTAGAGGCGAGAGGTGCCCGGACGGGCACTCAGGGCACAACCAACCGGGGGGAACACGAGCCTGGGGAAATACAGCTACAAAACCCATACAGAGAATTAACGTGGTACTGGCTCGGAAGGCTGAACAGACAGACAGACAGGAACCGAGACAGATATACAAACAGAACAGATAACATGACCATAAACACACAAAGACAGGACAGTCATATAATGAGGTCTGAACTCCTCCACGAAAAACTGACAAACCAAAACTGGAAAACAGGACCAGGGACTGGGGGGACAGGAACACAGCGGACGGGAAAAACGGGGCAGAGAGGAGGCACCGCAGTCCATAGCTCCGCAGTACGGGGATCCCCGTCCCGAGATCCCCCATCCGGAAGCTCCACCCATCTGAGCCCCAAAACCTGAAGCTCCATCATGCTAGGATCCACCGTCCGTCTACGCGGATGGGAGCCCATGGATGGGAACCCATGGATGGGAACCTCACGGATTGGCAACGCCCAGACGGGAGCCTCAGGAAATACACGAACCGGACCCCCAAGGACCGGAGCCTCGCGGGCCGAGGCCAATGACAGACAGGGAGTTCAGACCGACAAACCAGGATACTTACGTGCCATGTGTCCGGGACCCGAGCTCCACACAAACCTATCGAGGCCACAGTGCCTCCACCACTAACAGAGACAGGGTACAGTAACCAGGAACAGGGGACAGTGATCAGGAACAGGGACAGAAAGGGGAGACCCTCTCATGACTTCCTTGCTCGAAGTCAGGGGCATATTCAGCTCCTCAGAACCTGCCCGGGAGAGCTACACTCATCCACGGGCTGTCGAGGTTTTCCGGCACTAACCCCGAGTCAGGAGGACTCGAGGTTCTTTCTCCGACTCACCGGATGAGGGTGGACAATCTCCGGCCATCGAGGGGACATATAACTAGTTAAATTATAACATTTATATTACAATTTCCTTAAGATCACAGAAATCATTCACATCGTATTAAGCAGTTTATTTCAGATCTGGTAAGAACATTAGTGAGCATGTCCGTTTTGACTTTTGGTGTTTAAATTAGGACACACTATGCACTGGCTAAGTGTTGAGCTCTGACCACAAGTGCACAGACCTTTGTTGTCTATAGATGGGATATTCAAAGAGAACCATTTGTCATGTCAACACATGTGAGCAGTATGAAATGGGACCTCTGCAATAAATCCATTTAACCAAGTGAATCAGTGGGAGGCCGGCAACACAGCGCCCAGGGAGCAGTGTACCACCGACACCAACTTTCCGATCGCAGGGCAACTCCCTAATCATCAGCCTAACAACTACCTAGACTCATATATTCCCAAAACGTATACTGTAAAAAGTATTGTTATGCAAGAGGGGACTGTTTTGTGACTCAAAAATAAAAAACAGTAAATGCTGATGTGTGTAAACAGCTCTGTAAATATGGAACCTTGTCAATGTTCAATCTAACTTACTGGAAAAGCAACCCATATGTTTGTACCCATGAACTCGGACATTTCCTCTCAATGATTTTGCCTTGAATATTAACTTATGATGACAGTAATGTCTAAAGGCACGTGTTTATTAAGCCTTCAGAAATTTACAATCCAGTTCAACCTTCACCAAATTGGTTCTCATACTCAGACATTATGCAGCATGATCTATAATTGACCACTTCGACTTATTAAAAATTACACACCTGGGCCAGCCATACAAATTTGGAATTGCACCGCAAAGGCAAAGGTGCAACTTACCAGAGAATTCACTGATAGTGTGTTTTCTATAAGTGCTCCTCAAATCATTCTTTAGGAAAATCATATTCATCCCAAAAAGAAAAGGTACTAATGTTACCCATAGAGTGACAAAATATAACTGGGCCTATTTTGCTCTTTAAGCTCACACACATCTTGCGCTTTGTCTTTAAATCCATTCAGTTCTGACTCATCGAGGCATTGGCCTTGACAAGGCCTGAATGTTAGGGGTGGAGGTAGCTCAGTGGTTAGGCTACTTGCCTATGGACCATGTGGTCCTGGGTTTGAATCCTACCTCCAGCACCACCACTGGGTCCCTGAGCAAGACCCTTAACCCCAAGTTGCTCCAGGGAGACTGTTCCCTGTAGTTAGGGAATGGAAGTCGCTTTGGATAAAAAGCTTCTGGTAAATGTGAGTTGGTCCTCATCACAGTACGGTCATTGTTAATCAGATCCTTATGCTTGTCAAAACAACTAAGATTAAAATTTATTTAAGGGACACAGGGACAGTCCCCTGAAGCAACTGAGGGCTAAGTGGCTTGCTCAAGGACACACACAAAAAAAAGAAAGTGGTGGATTAAACCTGCAACTTTGTGGTCATCAGTTTCACAGGTGATTGTTTTTGCCCATTAGTCCCACTCCTGGCCCAACTTCTACAACCCTCTGACAGACAACCTAGACTAATGCAGATTTATGACCTGGTTCTGCTGAAGTGACTTATTTTTGAATTTTGAAAGAGTGCTTCAGCTGAATTTTGGTAGAAAATATATTTGAAGAATTTGTCCCCCATTTAAATCCTTCTCTGATCTGTTTATATATACGTTATAAAACATCCTCAACTGTTGGAAAGGGCGAATTTAGAATGCTTTTGAGAAACAGGACACGCTCGGCGAGCGCCTAAAGCACATGTATGTACACAAAATTGTGAACTTTGGCAGCTAGTGTCCTGGTAGTTAAGAAGTTGCCTCTATGATCGGAACGGTCATGGGTGTGAATCTCAAGACTGCCAGTGGCACCACTCAGGTACACTTAAGCAAAGTACCCTCCCCACACACTGCTCCCCAGGTGCCATTGTCGGATGCCCTACACTTCACTGAATAGGTAAATTAGTTTAATGCAGAGGACTTCTATGAAGATCAATAAAGTATAAAAAATCTATAGTTACAGTGCTCCATTAATGAGCAGCGTGGTGGAAACACCATTCAAATTATAGTCCACCTTCCTATATAGATCATTATTTTATTTTAGTTATTCTCATAAAGATTTTCATCATTTTTCCACAAGGAGCTTTTTCACAATGTGGTGTGTTAAAGCCTCAGAAAACTTGAGACCATATATTCACATTACCACACATACATTTTATTTTTTTGTCTGCTCGCTCAAGAGAAGCAGTGTAATCGCATTCTCTTGAGAGATGAAGGTCCATCTAATATCTCTGGGATGAGAACATCAGTACCCAACCTCACAAATGCTCCTGAAAGCACTCAAATCCTTACAACAAATTTTCTGATATCTAGTGTAAAGCCTCCACAAAAGAGTAGTTAATACCACTGATTGAAGAAGAAACACTGGATAATTCAATTAATTTCAATTCAATGCTATTTATATAGTGCTTTTTACCAAGACTCAAAACGGGAACCAGTCAGGTCGACCCAGAGAGAATGAAAAGACTATCTTTATGGGGATAAATAACAAGAGAGGGACTTGATGAGCAAGATTATAGACAGATAGGTCCTCTTTAACAGAGTTGGTTTCACTAAGTGTCCAGATAACTGAAATAGTTTGAAGTGAAACTCAAAATCTGTTGTCCATAAACATCAGGGTCAGGAGTGACAATCTCTGCCAGAGCTTTAGGCACTGGTGCCCCCAGCATGGCGAAGGGCCTGAGTGGAGCCGGGATCAGTCAAGGGCAGTTTCCGACTGAGATCAGTCCGGCAGATATGCAGCAGACCTAAAGTGCCAAAAATTGCATGGCTACATTGAGCTGATGACCATAATTCTTCTTCTTAATCAAGACAGAGCAGCAAAATTGTCTGTTTTGTATTTGGTTTGGTTGAGGTACATTCTTATTCACTGACAAGGTTTCCATTTCCCCAACAGCTGCAGGGACGCATCAGCCAACGCTCTTCATTTTTCTCATCTGTTTGTTTCCATGGACTGTCCCAGGGATAATCTTTCACACTGATCTCGGAACAAAGTGTGTAGAGGAGTGTAGACTGTATGGGAGTGAGTTTAAGTGCAAAACAATAACAGAGGAGGGCACCAGCGACCTCCTCTATTGCTCTCCAAGAAAAAGCCAGGATTACAAAGGAAACGAGTGCAGGTCTCCCTGTCGGAAGGCAGGTGAAGGCTACTACTTGTGTAAAGTTGGTTGGACATGGCAATACTGTGGGGAGGTGAAAGAGGAAAGAGGGAATTTCCCCTCACCATCATTTGACGCTGCCTACAAACAGGTGCCTGGACTTCTAGACCACTTCAGGGGGTTTAGAATAATCATCGCAGAACCAAGAGAGCTAAAGGTGAGACAATCTTCAAAAGAGAACCATACGACAGTAACAGAGAGATTGTTTTCAGTGAATGTCCAGCATGTGCTGACATAGCAGATGGCAAAAAGTGGAAGGACGAGATGAATGACTTATTGAACAAATGGGGGAGGGTAAGTCTGTCTGACCGGCCTAAATCTGAGCTACTCAAATCAAATAACTTACGTCTTGACATGCAGGGACTGGTAAAGAGGAATAATCTTTACTACTATGACCTATAAAATCCAGTTGAATGTCCCTCATAAGTCTAAGCAGAGCACTACAGTGTCACAAGTCTTCCTACCTCAACAGGAGAACATTCCTGACCATCATGCCATTTATGCCTTTAAGCAGAGCTTCGAACGGAGGGCCAGGGTTTTTGTGGACGTCATGAAGCTGGACAAGAGTGGAAAAGTGAATGGCTGAAAATAAAATCTGTCAGTCACACAATTATTTGCAATTATTTGTTAATTATGTGCAATTGACAAGCTTACATTTGAAGCAACAATCAATCTCGACACTATTAACCCCAGGTTTACTTATATTGAAGAAATTAATACTACTTTAGGCATTACAGCATTTATTTCTTCATAAAGCATCCATTGACTTCTGCTTTAAACATTTTGTAATGTAGTGAAATAAAAAAAATTAAAAACTGCTCTTGTTTTACATCGTTTATCTCTATCTAATAACACACAAATCTTGGAAACTTTTAGCTTTCACAAATCCTCATTTTTAACAAAGAAGGGATTTATCCTAAATATTTTACAACAGTATCACTGCATCCAGAAAGATACTCCACAAAGAAACGCGAATCTTCAGAAAGATACGACTTTATTGTAAGTTCACCCTGTAAAATACTCTGCTATGCCTCAATCTCTTTTATCTCTGCATTAAGTGGATAAAAAATAATGCATGACAGACAAACAGGAAAGTGCCTAAAACTACAAGGTGCCTGGATAGTTTTTCTAACCACTCAGCATTCAGCATCACCAGTACATTGATTAGAGTTGCAAAGGGGCGGAAAATGTTCTGTAATTTCCAGAAACTTTAGCTGGGGAATTTTGAAAATATTCCAAATTGGAATTTTTTTATTCACAGGACTTTTTGGGATTTGGGGCATTTATGGGAATTAATGTGGATTGATTGGATATTTTAGATGATTTAAAGAAACATAGTACAAACAAAAATAAACATTTTGTTTTGCCATAAGCAAACATTTCTGCAAAAGGATAAAATGTTAAAATTTGACGAGATTTATTTGTAAAAAAATAAAAAATTAATGAATGCTTTCAACGAACAATCAATGTAACATCATGGATCGAATTTCACCTAACTTGTATGTATGTAGTCCTTTGGCTTAAATGAGTAGATTCTAATGACTGTGGTGTGTATTTGGCTCAGAAAGGTTGCTTTAGTAGTTCAGAATTCTAGAAATCATTGTGCATGTGACAGAAGCCTGTACAATACATGTGGGTGGTGTGGCCTCAATAGCCCTGCATTAGGCAGTGTGCTAGGTCCTTGTGACTGAGGAATAGCTTATACTCAACTCTATTTATATCTTATATGATTGGTTTCTCCAAGATTATGCTACAATATTTTTTCTACCAACAATCTTCATGTTCCTAACCTTCAACTTTGATAATTCCCAGTTTATTCCCATAAATTCCCATGGAAAGTACTGATACTGATCACCAACCTGATCATCCGGAATCATGGATGATGGATGGGTCCCATCACTTTCATGATCTTCAGCTCATGCATATGTTCTCACAATAACATATCACATAGAACTGCCTGAGATGTTGAAAGACTACAATGGCTAGTGTACAGAGCAGAGAGGAGAACAAAATATTAACAGTACTCTGTCAGGGGGGCAAAGCAGTTCATACATCACTCACAAAACTTATTAGTAACTGAAGAAGGAGAGTTAGGAAATCATATTTGTCTGATCCATCAGGGTGCTGGTCAACAACTGCATTCTGTATTAAGTCTTATCAGCGAGGCAACAGTCTAAAACTTCTGCTTGATGAAATATCACCCATCAATTAGAGAATTAACTTGGTAAATGAACTGCTTTAATATAACAAGAAAATACATATGATGTAAAAAAAATAAATCACTCAAATGTCAATTATTTTCAATGTCAATTCAATCCTTTTCTCCAGTTTGGCTTTTTGTTACACATTTTACACCGTTAGGGTGCCAAAGCCGGTCCTTTAATTCTTAAGCAGTGAACTAGTATTGCTAGTATTACTGCAGTGGTGGTAACTTAATAAAAAACACTGGTAAACACGGTTATACTGTTCATTTGTCATTATTATATTACAACAAAGAAATCAGTTTCTGAAATTTACTACTTCTTGTCCTCATTCAGAAGGCCATGATTGCTTGCCACCAAGAACCTCCTCTAAATTAACTACATTTCGTGGCAGAAGAAGTTTATCATAATCAATATTGAGAATTGTTTATCCAGTGTTTTATATCAGCCATGTTATAGAAACTATAAGTCACAATTGACACAATTGCCCTTTATTAGACAAGGTGTCACACTTGAGGAATATTAAACATGGGCATGAAACCGACTTCATTATATGAAAATAATTTTTTAGTGTTTTATTGCGCTGTTTGTTCTATTTGGTGATCAGCAGGATGTTTATACCTGTGTTTAAATCCTACATCAAAAAACACATCACAGAAATTACTTTTACCGTTGCGTGTCACAGCATAGCACCATTTCAAATACTTGCAACTTAGTTACTGTAATTACTGCAAAGACATTTACAGCAGCAACTCTGCTACTAACAATAATTCATGTTTTTCCTGTATCGCTGACAATCAGCCGTGAAGCCAAGCCTTAATTAAAAAAATAAAGGCATGCACATGTTTTAGAATATTTTATCTGTCTTTCTTCTTTTAAGTGATGCTCTGTCAACTGTGTATTTAGTACTTTGATTTTGAGGAAGGCCTCTATTTTTACATAAGTCTTTTTTCTTCTATCTGAATTACACCAGATAGACAAAAGTATTGGGACACACCTGCTTTTCAGTGTTTGGGCCAGGCCCTTTTTTTCAGCAGACTAAGATATTTTGGACAATGCTGTGCTGTCCACAACACCTTTGAGAGGAACTGGAACATAGATTGCGTGGCAGACCTTCTTGTCCAGCATAAACATAAATTTTTTCGAAGAAAATGTGATTCTGAAGCCCTGCCTGATAGCAGGAAATGAATGGAGGGGATGGAGGAAAATACTTATTGGGCTAGTTTAAATCATTTTAGGAGAGAAAGGAGCAGAAAATTAGATATAAATGATACTTACATCACAAAGAGAAGCCATTTTTCAACTGAAGTACAGCAGTGCCTCTCTGCGCAAACACTAAACCATTCCTGCCTCCTTCTGCTGTTCTAACCACAGCTAGGCAGTGACGTCACAACGCAACCAACTTTTTTCTGAATTATTTTTAATGACAGCAAATATTTTATTGAAATTCTTGCATTTATCATATTTCATGTTTTATAAAAGAGCCAAGTCACTTATTGGCTTTTATAAAACATTTGAATGAATGACTAGACACCAATACACTGTATTCAATATATTACTGATATTCTTTACAAGTACATCAATTTATATCAGTATTAAGACAGGCAGCAAAGTGTGGCTGCACCAGACCATGCAGGGCCAATCATTAGTTGACCCATACTTGTGATAAGAACAACCCCCATTTACATTCCTATGGAATATTTGTAGTTATACACTAGATAGAACAAAGACTAATATTTTAAAACAAAAAAATGAAATCATGTGTAAACTGCAAAAAATAATACATTTTTACATATTTATAAAAAAAGACCTGCACAGTAAACCTGCATACTTGCAAGATCAAATATAAAAACATAAATGAACATTTAAAATATTAAACATTGTTGCCCAGTGCAATAAATTCACGCAATTGGAATCAATCATGTTGATTTGGCTCTCTACCTCCTTTTCGCTTGTTTTATTATAACTGTTTCTACTGTTTGTTTAACTGTTTTAACTGATCATTGGATTACTGAACATTAAAGCAATAGAAGTAAAGCTTAACATTCTCATAAATTTATCATTTTAGTTCACTGTTTACCATGTTATTCTAAAACACCTTTTTGTGTGTTTCCTGACATCCAAGTTATTTTACACACACTCAGAGAACTGTGGCCTCACACTCTCTCACTGCCTGGATCATAAGGTCATCTGGGATTTCTTCTTTTTCAGCAATTACCTTCTCCACTTCCTCCAGAGCCTCTAGACAACAGGTGTCATCAGGCCAGTTAAGCTCTGTGTGCTCTACCTGAGAACCTGAAGAGCCAGGCTGCTCATTTCCTTTCACTGCTGGACCAAAACTCTGACTCAATTCAATATTACCCAGCTCATCCATCAGGAACTCCTGATCCTCCTCATCCTGCAGACACACACATACATATTTACACACACTGACTGGTGTTCATCAGTACCTGCTGAGTCACGTACATTATAACCGTGGGCACCTTTGTGTTAAAAGTGCTAAAGCAATTTTGTTATTAACTTACTACACAGTGACATTTTTTTAATTCCTCTTTTCCATTTTTTTTCTTGGCCCACTATTGCAGTAGCGTGTCAACACACATTCTTGCCATGTGTTTACCTTAGGATCAAAGAAGATGCTATTTGAATCTTTCACTACCAATGATGCCTGTTATTTTACTCTTTCACTACCAATGATGCCTGAGATTACATGGCACATTACATGACATTACGTTAAATATGTAGGGTTATGTTATTCATAAATTGTTTTTGTTTTTCTTACTGTGTTAATATTATCGGTAGGTCCTGAACTGTTAAGCTTTACTGTGGGAAAACTAGCATGCCTGACCTTTATTGTTTCTCAGTATAGAAAAATACACCTCCCAGCTTTTTACTACTCCAAAACAATTACTGCAAACCCCAAAAGACTGGTTACCTCCCAGTCAGACATGGAGGTCAGGCAGTGTGTATTTGCTAGGATATTCCCTATTCCCAGTTCTGGTGACGCCATGCTGTGTCTCTAGCACACCTGAACTCGTGGAGTAACTACAAACAGTCTAGGTCAAGTTACCGGAGTAAACACAAAAATATCCTCAGCATGGAGCTGCGAAGACTGGGATTGGGAAGTCCTAGTAAATAGTCTATAATCACGCCGCAGACCTTAGAGTTACATTTTGGAACATTAGGAGACTTAAAAAGAACAATTTATTGCACTTACATCATCTTTACTTACATCAAACCTATATTACTGACATTGTATGCTAATACGTATATATACAAATTCAATACAGTGGGGATTTTGGTAGAAGGTTGTGTCTTTAACGGACTCACTGACCTCTTTCAGCATGTAACTCATGCAGACCTCTTGTGGAAGTGGAAAACCTGCAAATATTTAAAGCAGAAAGAAATGGTCAAATGTTCTATTACAAAAAACTGCAATGCAAAAATAAGATATCAATGTGAGTGATACGTAAAACAGCAATGTGAAGTAACTGGTACACTTACTAGATGACCTGTAATTCTTACTCCGGCACTCGGGGTCATGACATCTCTGATACCACACTTCATCTTTGAGATCCACAACTATTCTGAAAAGAGGTTAAAATTGAACACAAATGCATAAACTTAGCAGTTTCCATGAGCATCCACAGACTGAAAAAAGGAACAACTAAGAGCCTTGTCCTACATAAAGCTTTTCCATTTTAAAATCTGCATTAATCCCTTAGGATTATAAAGCTGCTACTTACTACTCCTCCTTCAAAGTATTAGGGCATTAATGACTTCAGATTTTTCCTAGTTGATTAGTTCATCAAGATAGTCTAGGTCGAGTCGACTAGTCGTGATGACGTCAAACA
>JBBMFX010023461.1:0-12327 GCA_037832545.1 Rhabdalestes septentrionalis | reverse complement strand
TTTTTTAATTAACCGAGATGGACTGGACGTTACTGTGTTTTCAGTGACAAAAATCTATTCTATTCTATTCTATTCTATTCTATTCTATTCTATTCTATTCATTTTGTATTATACTGTTCCATACTATTCTATTAAACACATTTTGTTTCTTTATTTCTTGGTTTATTATGGTACTTAATTAGTGTACATCAATAACTCAATACCACTTACAATCCCCTTAAACTTTGGTCTGTTCTGGTACAGTGATATCTCACGTTTTTGTTTATATATTATATATATTCTATGTATGTTTAAGAGAGATAAGCATCTACAGAGCTGCCGATCTTATCTGGTCGCACGGTACATTCCTATGAAAGATAACCTATTCTTTTGTAATTCCAACCAGGAGCATTTTACAGGGCCATGCCTTTGTCTGAAATCATACATCTAAATCATTGAACTATTTAAAAAGATTAAAAGTTAAGGTCTGGAATGCTAATGTGATGCCAGTGCTGATTCTATTTATTATGTCCAATGCTGAAAATGGGCAGATTTTAATTGGTTTTAGTGGACGAAGACAAAGGCTCAGGACTGTTAATGAGATGTCTGGTAAGAGGATGAATCAAAGTTAAATCTGAGACGATGTAAAAGCTTTATCATTTGAAGATTATCAGGAAAGTACAAATATTTTCCCTGGGAAATGTATTTTCTTATTACATTAAAACCTGGCTAATTTTAGATCCTTGTCTACACCTGGTAATTAAGCCAAGAGCGTGTCAGGATTTGCATGTATTCATTTATCTTATTTAGTGTCTGGGTCTTAAGAAATGTGTGTGGATTAAACACAACAAACTCTAATTTATTAAACGGAAGCACAGCAAAGTTTAATTCATGTACAATTCACATCAGGTGTAATATATTCAAATTATGTTCTGAATGTAATACCTTCCCTGAATCCTTCCTGGGTTACAGCAGCAGCAGCAAAGAACCCTGTCTATTATTTCTAGGTTTTATTGAACTGTAAAAAACTTTTTTTCAGTCTCTTCAATGCTTCTAATTTAACACAAGCCTTGGCTCCAGTAAATTTGATAAAAACATCTCTTTTGTGTGACGGTCACCTCGTCTTCTTCCTGTTGAACTTGGTCCCCGTCCCCCGAATGTTAGTTTTCTTTTCTTTCCTTTCCCTTCATCCCTTTACTTTTCTCCAGCTTCTGTTTAGTTCCCTTGTTCCCTTCCTAGTGTGCTTCCCCATTTGTAGCGCATCCCGTAGATTAGTTTCACCTGTCCCTTGTTTCCTGGTTAGTTCACCTGTGTCTCTTGACCCTCTTATTTAAACCCCAGTCGCTGCCATGGTTCCCTGGTTCTGTGTTAGTCTATTCCTGTTCATGTTTATATTCCTGTTTACTTTCCTGTTTACTTTCCTGTATCTGACTCCCAAATGTTTCTGTATTTGACTCTCTTCTTTGTTCTTGTACCAGTTAATCATTGTTCATTTCTTGTCTTGTTTGATTTTCGAGTTTGTGAAAGACTGGCAGTATCTGCTTGACTCCTCGTATTCTGGTCTTCAGAGTGTCTTTTGTTTTTCTTTGTTCGTTTGAGGGGCACGGGCGTAGTATTTGTTTGTTTGTTCATTTTGTGTTTTGTTCTGAGCCGGGGTTTATTGTGTTTTGTTATAATTCTCATTAAATCATCTCATTGACCGTACTGTGGCATCCTCACCTTCCCTTTCCACGTCCAGGACTCTGACATTTTGACATAAGAAGTGAACTTCTCTGTCCCAGTTTGTGTGGAAGACACTGCAAATTTAAACTTCTTTTTTTTTTTAAAGGCCATATGTTGTATTTTTCTTCTATTTATTTTTCCACTAAATACTTCTTATCACATGTGTGTGGGTTTACTGTATGCAACAAAAGCAGGAATTCATTTTCACATGACCGATTTACTTTTTGTAAGTCTTGAGTTTTTACCTTTGAGGAAATAACAAATAATTAAATTTACAGTTTCTATTTTACCTTATTATGATTATGAGGCTTCTAAGTTTAAGAAGCACTAGAAGGTGAAAGTAAGTCAAATTTTCTGTGAATACATTGTCAACTCACTCAAACAATCATGAGCAATTCTTCATTAAAGTGGAGCAGACTTTATGTATGAGGTTCTGGAAAATGTTACAGTACCAATGAGTAGGACCGTTGATCTTGAAACAGATTTGTGACAATTGATCATCATAAATATAGAGTAATCTGATCCAAGATCAGTCTTATGTGAATAGTAGTCCTGCAATGGTCTCCCATAGTTTTAAGTCAGTTTTAATCCTAAACCACATCCATAAGTCTTTACCAATGAAGAGCTATATGTGGATTGAGCATGTTAGGATATGTTTTGATGATGCGTTTTTGCAATTAACACTATAAATATTTATTACTAGCATTTCTTCAAAATTTAAAAGCTTTATTACCTACACCTGTGGTGAGAGAAACAGTTTTGACTTCTTGCTGAAATATGCCTATAAAAGTGATATCCTGAGTGTAGATGACTTGTGTTCTATTCTTTAGCATTTATGAGCCAAACTATAAAGCTGTAGGTTGCATTGACAGTCATATATATTGAAAGTTTTTTTTACATCACATCCATGATAAAATCCAAACATCTCATGTTTCAACTTAGTTTCCTTGTGTGAACTGTTTAACCTGGTGAGTGGACGTCAAACCTCTCAAAGATCAGATTTTTCATCTCTCTTCTTCTGAGTACATACAATATACACAAAAAGAAAGTCGAACTCACCAGAAGTTGACCAAAAAAGGGTGCTCCAGATTCTGCATGATTTGAAGCTCCTTGAAGACATTTCTAACTTCGTTGCGCTCCACACACTTCAGCTTGTTCATGTACTTCATGGCGTACATCTTTTTCGTGTCCTTCTTCTGCACAATGCATACCTGAATATTTGGGATTTTCACATGAATATTTCTCAGCTGGGAATCTTGTCCAAAGGCAAAATTCAAATCTGAATCCTCTCAAAGAAGCACTAACACTTCAATATAGTGAAATCGTCCATTTAAACATGCCGTTAACAGACTGCAATGTCTAGTTAATACGAGAGTAATGACATTGCATGAAACAGATGCGGAAAACAACTTAATTAAATCCCTTACTGGAGAGTCGATCTACACTCATGAGGGAATCAATGTGTAAAAGGTAATTGGGAAATGACTTTGTCTCGATTTTCACTTACAAACCAAATGGCTGTTTTTCTGGGAAAAACCAAAAACAGAAGCTTACCTTTCCAAAACTGCCCTTTCCAATGGCCCTCAGGATCTGGAAGTGGTCAAAGTTGACTGTGAAGAAAGAAAATCATTATTTGCTTTATTTGAGTTGTAGTATCACATATCATGGTGTAAAATTATAATCTGCTGTGATAACCAGTGTATTCAGAACACAGCAAGGAAATTAACCATTTACACATTACGTCTATGTGGTATTGGGTCCTAAAAACACAAATTGTGCAATGAAATCCTTTATTTATAAACTCCTTAGGGTGTTTTACAAATGACCCGACCTTGTTTTCTCATATCATTTGCTGTTAACCATTATAACACATGGATAACAAATTATGAATGTTAATCAGTTATGAGCATAACAGATCTGACTGACATTCAAATCTGTGGTAAAACACTCATCACGCTGTTATTCATGCAATCACTGAAACATGTTTATCGCACACTGCATATTATTTTACTGTCTTTTTATTACATTTATTATTGCTTGTCACCCCTTTATTAAAATATTAAACCCCTTATGACTGTACATTACTGAGATTTGGCCACAGGTGGAGTGATTTACTCAGCCTGCTTGGCATAGCCTCTCAACCACCATAAAATTTACCTAAAATATGGGCTCTTCTGACTTATTGCTTGTTCACGAGATCACACAACAACAGGCAGCCATTCTCCAGAGGAGAGTGTTTTTAGACATGGAGTATGTTATTGTGTGTGTGTGTGTGTGTGTGTGTGTGTGTGTGTGTGTGTGTGTGTGTGTTGAGATTCCTTAACTATAAATCAAAATGCAAAGCAAACAAGAGTCATTTTGTTTTCACACTCCACAAATCAATCAGACCACAAAATGAACCACAAACAAAGTGTACTGAGGCCAGCTCAGGAATGGGAGGGTGAGTTTGTTTGGTTTTGGGTCCCTCAAGGGTGGTCTGAGTTTTGTCTGGCGTATTGTACATAATATCTGGAAGCACTTGAACTGGTGGAACAGTTAGGCTTGATGAAAGTCATTTTTTCTTCATTTCAGTTCATTATGATCCAGGGGAACACATTATCCATACTCAGACATGCACCGAACCACCAGTGCACCATCAGTAATCTCTGGCAGTCTCAGGTTTCCCCAGCAAGTGTTCTTCGATACAGCTCATGGTTGGTGGCAACATGTTTTTACCGATTGATTGCACCAGACAACGTAAATCAAAACCAGAAAGCCTCTCTCTTCTGCGAGAAGTCAGTAGTGTAATGTCCTGTACTGTGCTGTCCGCAAAATCTGCCAGTTTATTTTAACCTTTCTCTTTTGACAGGCGCTCCCGTCGCTCTTGTTTTCCTGTTTTCCTAGTGGCAGATAAGCAATAAACTAATGGTGAGAAAAAACGCTCCATTTTGGCACACGGACCCCGCAAAGAAGTTTTGCCCAGGCATCAGCCAGACAGACCATCCAATCATAAAGAAGCAGCAATCAGGTCAGGTTTATTTATATAATTTTTATTCTGATATATGTAGACATCAAATATCCTTACTTGGAACCCAGTAAGGATACAATAACGCATTTCTATCAAGAGTATATATGTGGAAGGGTCTACAGTGATGGACAAGTTAACACAAAGCATTTCAGTCCACACCACAGATGAGGGACGTGTGTTTTTTCATCTTTCTTTGACCTCAAAACAAACGAAAAAAATGTCTAAAGTGCTGTTGAAATTCAAACAAAAATGTAATTCATCACATAACTTTGTAATTGGTTATGTAATTAAATGAATAATTGCATATAAAAAACAAAATGAACGGAAAGAACTAGAAATGTTAGGTATAATGACATTATATTAGGGGAGGGCAATATTACAGAATGTATTGATACCCAAATGTTTTCCAGAAGTACATCTCCAAAACCTCTCCAAAGCCGTTCAAATCAGGTCTAAGTATTTTTTTGAGTGGATCAAACTTGGGGGTGTTGTTTAGAACACAGTATAACGTACTGCTACCTGTAGAAAAGGAACAACTTCACCACATGTTTCACAGCAGGCAGCCTTTTTCAACTACAGGTGTTGTGCTGAATTCTGACTAACCCTCATGCGAGCATATGGACACAAGATTATATTCCACATTCTCAAGTATGATCCCCCTTCATGAGGACCTGGAGGTGGTTTATGTGAGATGAGAGATTTTTGGGGGATGTATTTGGGTGATTGCAGACATCTTCTTTATAATTGCCAACCTCACAACTCCAGCACTAAATTAAATAAGCCAAAATTGGACTTCAGATGAGATAAGATGTACATGCACACTGGATATGTATGTGCATATACACTATTTGGCCTAAGTATGGGGACACCTGACCATTAAACCAACAGGGACTTTAATGACACTGAAATCCATACACTTTAATATGGATTTGTGTCTCTTTTGCAACTATAACAGCTTCCACTCTTCTTGGAAGATTTTCGACAAGATTTTGGAGTTTCTGTTGAATTTATGTCTGCTGAGGCATTAAGATTGTCCTCCACTGGAAATAAGGGGCCATCTGAATTTAAAATGAAGAAACATGTCCAAATGTTTTTCTCTATATTGAATATATGAGTATGTTTCATCCAGCTTGTGTGTATAAGTCTTGTGGACTGGTCTGTTTTTGCTAATTCATTCCTTAAATTGTCTATTGGAAGATAAATAAGGTAATTTGAGTGCTGGAATTGGGTATGTATTGAAGTTCTTCAACTGAAGGAGGACCTGTGTTTGATACAGAAAACACCACAGCTGACCAAACCTGTTCAACTTCAACATCCTGTCTGCAGAAGGTTGCACTATTCCTTCAGGAGAAAACTGAATCACCTGCGCTGCTGTCCACAATCTGCTCAGAAGCCCCCTGAGATTGGTTCTAGCTTGCTGACAGATCGGATGTGACAGGTAATGATGTGG
This sequence comes from Rhabdalestes septentrionalis, assembly GCA_037832545.1. Taxonomy (NCBI): domain Eukaryota; kingdom Metazoa; phylum Chordata; class Actinopteri; order Characiformes; family Alestidae; genus Rhabdalestes; species Rhabdalestes septentrionalis. The sequence continues at coordinate 6,169 of JBBMFX010023461.1, read as the reverse complement.
CGCGTTAGCTACAGGTCCTATAAGTCAATACAGGATGTTCCACCTTTTACTGTTTGTTGCTTCAGGCTGTTCATCGAACTGACAGCTGACAACAGAGGCTCTGCAGAATTGGAGTTTGATATCATAGAAACCAACATTCGGTTGCCATGTGCGAGAACATAAATCTACAGGTGGCTGGCAGGCTGAGGGCAAACAAAATTCACTTTCATCCAGCAGACATGATTCCAAATCCAAACAGAGCATGGATGTGTAAAAAAAATATATCCTACAGTGCATTTTCTGATAAATAATTTGAATAAAGATTGTGAGGATTCAGTGTAAGGTTGGCTTTATGTGGTCAAACTACCATGTGAGTACTTAATATACATTATTTATCAAGTAATTGGGAAAAGGCACACTTTACTGTTGTATCTATGTGATAAGTGCATTTCGATTTTATCCAGATATATTTAGGATATTAAACACTATGCTGTTCCAAGTGAAATGACCTTTTTGTCATACATGAACACACCGCAGCACAGAGTGGAGAGTGTGAAAGTATTCCTCTGTGTTTTACCCATTCGCCAAGTGAAGCAGCAGGCAGCCAGTGTGTGGGAAAGGTAACTTAGTCAAAGGTACTTCAGTAGTGCCGCTAATGGTCCTGGGATTCAAACCCACAATCGTCTGATCACAGGGATACTCCCTAACCACCGGGACACCAGACAACCCAAAACTTTATTCTACACTTTTGACATTTGTACAAATTTTTACAAATACACTACACAAGTAAACACAAGTAAAATGTTCATTTGGGACCTAAGTTGTTCAAACTTTATCTGGAATAGCAGCGCTCTTATTGACATTCCTGATTCTAGGGGTGAGACTTTTTTACCGTTATAATAATGCTAATTGTAGTTTACAATAAAAGAACATTTAATACGACGAATTTGCCTGATTTGGTTTTCATTAAAATTGTAATTGCAATAACACACACATATGGGTGGTGGTGGCCTAGTTGGTAAAAACACTTGCCTGTGAATCTGATGCCCCCCCCCCGCCTCCCTCCCCCCTCACTTTCTATCATTTTGTCCTTGAGCACGACTCTGGACCCTCAGTGTCTCCAGTGGACTGTCCCCGTAACTAATGATTGTAAATTGCTTTGCATATGAGAGTCAGTGTAAGAGTCACATGTGTAAAAGTATTGGGACACACCTCTTAATTACTGAACCAGGTTGCCCTTTACTTCCAGTGAAGAATCTTAAAGCAAGTCACACTGAACAACACCATGCTACCATGCTTCCAACTCTGTGGACCCAGTTTGTGGAAGAACCTTTTCTATTCCAGCATCAGTACACAAAGCAGCTCCATAAAGACGTATATCTTACAGTTATGTGGTCATGCTACAACTGCAAAATGCACTCTGGGAAATGTGAATACCCAAGTCCACACAAGTCCCTAATTCGTGTGTTCTCTTTTTAAAAATACAAGACTGACAGGCATCTGATCTACACTCAGTTAGATATGAGCTTTGAATGAGTTTGAATCCTCGGGTCATGACTGATGGCAATAATGAGAATACAAATAGAGGGAAGAACACATATGGAGAATGGCTTTTGTTTAGAACTCGTTAAAGTGGAACAACATTTATAGTGTAGTGTTTAAATGGCACACACTGAAAATATATCGACAGGCTTTCTAGTTAACACGTTGGGTCAAACCTGTTCCAGGAACAGGGTTGAATAATCATCTTCAGTAACTAAATTTATTAAGTATAAGCTAGTAACTGAATTCACACATTAATGATGACATAAACAATTTGTATATTATTTATCAGTTAAAATGCTTTTGGTTCTATTAAGGTTTACAAAACATTACATTTACGAAACATGCACAAATGTTGTTTTGAGATGTTTACCTGTGCTTACAATATACTATTTTAATTAAGTTGGATGTCCATTACACCTGAAATCACTGGTTAGGTTATACAAAAACAAAAGAAGCAGTTTTTAACCATATTATAATATCCCGCAACCAAGGCTCAGAGAAACAACAGGAGGCAGTAAATGCATATGAAACACACGCACACACACACATATATACACACACACACACACACACACACACACAGGTGTGTGGGCAGCAAATATAGGGCAGCCTGCTGTGCGGCTGGTCCTGATAGAGCTGTAACAGTGTCAAGGTAAAACCTTGAGCTGCTTCTCAACGACTCTAAACTTCACAAACTTCACACACCCTCTAACTCTGCACTCTTAAAGTGCCCATATCGTCTAAAACAACATATTTTCCTCCCTGTAAACACTGTAAAAGTCACACTTTTGACAAATTAATAAACTGTCTGGATATTTAACAGCCTCAGGATTGGAATTAGATTTATATTTTGAGATTGAGAAGGTTAAACCATCTCCAAAACCTCTACAGTGGTTTATCCTAATAATGATTTTAAAGGTGCTGTAATACCTAATTATGTACATCAGAATATGAATCTGCATCAGAAAAAAAACTATCGATCCCAGAGGAAACTGCTCATCTTATGACTGCACAGTCTCAGTACATAACATAGATAAAAATGCTGTAGTGATCAACAGAAACCTGTTTTTTCTCCATAGTTCTACATGTTTATAGATAACTACCACTTTAAAAACACAATCCAATGTTCAACTGCTACTATACAAGTGAAAAATGAAGAATCATCTCTGAGGATGTGTTAGAAACAAAATGACTGAGATTGACTGAGAATTTCACACAGAGAGTCAATATATTGTTACAATACCAACAGTGCATATATACATATTATAAATACAAACAAATTGTTTTTAATTTGTGAATTTTTGCATGTAATAAGTCAATTAAGCCTCATTTAATTTACAACCAATATTAGATCGAGTAACAATTCTACACCAGAAGAATGTATGATTGTTTCTGCAAAACAATTTTAACCCAAATGATTTGCAAAATAATGTCAACATTTCTCAAGCATGCCATGAAAGCATTTAAAAATAAGTATAAACATGCAAATGTCTTCTCAGATTTATTGTTAAAAAGTGTCTGGGCATTAGCCAGTGTATTAGCTTTCTCTAAGAAGGCATCTGGGTCCATTCACCACCAGGGTCCATTCACCACCAGGGTCCATTCACCACCAGGGTTATTCACCACCAGGGTCCATTCACCACCAGGGTCCATTCACCACCAGGGTCCATTCACCACCAGGGTCCATTCACCACCCGAGTCCATTCACCACCCAAGTCCACTCACCACCAGAACCCACTCACCACCAGGGTCCATTCACCACCAGAGTCCATTCACCACCAGGGTCCAGTCACCACCAGGGTCCATTCACCACCAGGGTCCATTCACCACCAGAGTCCATTCACCACCAGGGTCCATTCACCACCAGGGTCCATTCACCACATGTGACCCAGTGAGTTCCGGTAGAACAGAGTACTTCCCATTAAACCATTCTGAATGACTTTGTTTACATGATATAGACATTTTGAAAACTTGTAGGAGTTCCTCTTTGGGATTTTTCTTAGTGATTCTTCCCATCACTCAATAATAATACAGGTTCAGTCTATAAAATGACACAAGTACGTAATAATACAAATGGAGTGCTATTTAACAAGCTGATTTAAAAGCTGTCATCAAAATTCAAAAAATGAACTGATTAAAATTCACCACTCACCCTCCTCTGTGTCCTCACTGACAGAAGATCTGCTGGACTGTCCTAGACCCATGGTGTGTGTTTGAAAGAGTGTGTGTATGAGTGGGTGAGTGTGTCCGGATCAGAATGGAAACGGAAACATCCCCCTCCGTGGCGTAACTGAGCACCTACAGGAGGCTGGACTCAGCGATACAGTGGAGAAAACCTGCTGGAGTGCAGAGAAGAGGAATCAGACTGAGGGACCAGAGCCAAAGCCCAGACACTTTTTTACCATGATCTGTGAAGTCAGCATTCATCAACACTCAAACCTTTCAAGGTGATTAAAGTTTGACCTGTTAATGACAGTTATCAAAATTTAACTGTCACAATATCATAATTTTATTATATGCTCTCTCTCTCTTTCTCTCTCTCTCTCTCTGTACCGATAGTTGATTCTTAATCTGTACAGATAGTTGATTCCTGGAACTATCGGTTATCTGCAAAAATCCTCGCCAATAGTTTTTCCGGGGTTACTATTTGTTTCAGTTTGAAAGCATGTCTTTAATTTACTTCAATATTTATTAATATATTCATATTTATTTAATATAGCACAGATTCATGATTCAGTTTTGTTTTTTTGTTTGTTTTTTTGTGGTAAAATTCAGTACTATTTTGCATGGAGTGTTGTGTTATTATTTAGTTTTTTTTTTATTATCAAGTATCCATTTTAAAAACTATCAGTTAATTCATCAGTTATCGGCAAGTACGGACCAACATAGCTATCGGTATTGGTAACATTCAATATCGGTCGACCATATAGCTAACATTCTCAGCATCAGAAATGCACTTCACAGAAAATATACCAAAATATATACAAACAAACATAAAATAAACTAAGTTAAACTGGGCACACACAACAGTTTTTTTTATTTAGTATAAAATAAATAAGCAAGTTTGTTTTATAACAGTTATAACACACATAACTATAATGAAATAAATGGTAATACCACTAAATACTCTGTAAACAGTTATGTTAGGTACTTTTTAATATAAAACAGTTATAAATGTTATATTCTGTTTCACTACATTACAGTAACCAACTATTACATAGTATTATCATCTGGCCCACCGTACCTGCGGTGAGTGAATCTACTGTGCTTAAGGTCCCCAATGTGGAACGCCCAACCTGAACATGTGAGGAGAACACTTTCTGCTCTAAAAAGGACTTTTCTTTGTAGTATAATTTAAACATTACAATTATTATAAACACTTCTTAATTTATGATTTCTATATGTTTTATAACTTATGTAAAGTGACTCGCGAGTCATGAAAGGGGCTTAAAAATAAAATGTATTATTATTATATTATTATAATTATTATGCTACTTATATTATAAAAAGCTATGGGTGTTCAATTCTGTTTAGCAACTTAGTTGCTTTTACTTTTGAGCTTTTGAATTATAAAACAGTTATAAATTATATTCTGCTTCACCAACTGTCACTAACTGTTACACACTATATTATAGTCTATATTATAGTCTATATATAGTCTATATTATATATTTTTTATTACAAAATAGTTATAAATGATCAATTCTCTTTAACCAACTGTTACACACTGCTATATAATAAACCAGTAGACAACAGTTACAATAAAACAACAACTAAAACTGGCATAACAGTCCCACAAAGTGTTTCGAAATTACCAACACAGAACAAGGCTTACTAAACTGGACAAAACGTTGAAAGGAGCACAAACAGGCACACTGGTGCCTCTACCAGCTTCAAAACAGACAGAGACACAGTCCAGACTGACATGATTAAAAATACACTCACACACACGCATACACACACACACACTCTCTCTCTCTCTCTCTCTCTCTCTCTCTCTCTCACACACACACACACACACACACACACACACACACACACACACACACACACTCAAACACGTACACACTCTCACAGTCCAGGCTGCTCCAGGAGGAGAGCAGGCAAAAGTGGCCCGAACCGCATTGCTGTCAGAGCACAGCCATGTAGACAGCCTTCACACACACGCATCAACATACGCAAAAACACACACTCACCTTACAGTCAGAAACGACGGATGTTTCTTCAGATCAGGACATCAGAGAGAGTCGGCTGCGGCGCGTGTCTCCGGGACACCTGCCGTGCGCGCGCGTGTGTGTGATGTGCACTCGTGCTGAGTTCTCCGGAGCTGGAATGGTGTGTGTGTGTGTGTGTGTGTGTGTGTCCGGGATGACCGCAGCCACGAGAGAACAATCCACCCAACACATACACCGCCTAAAACAAACAGGTGGACCAAAATCGGTGTGTATGTGTGTGTGTGTGTGTGTGTGTGTGTGTGTGTGCAAGAAAGAGAGAGAGAGAGAGAGAGAAAGAGAGAGAGGGACAGAGAGAGAGACAGAGAGAGAGAGGGAGAAAGAGAGAGAGGGACAGAGAGAGAGACAGAGAGAGAGAGTCCGAGAGAGAGAGAGAGAGAGAGAGAGAGAGAGAGAGAGCGACCGAGAGAGTG
>JBBMFX010023450.1:0-12329 GCA_037832545.1 Rhabdalestes septentrionalis | reverse complement strand
ATTCACTGAGATCCTCCCCGGATCTCTTACGCATCCCAAAACTTTTACTCACGGTTCGTTCTGGAACACAACAGCGGCGGGACCTGAACTGGGTCTCCTGACTCACAACGGGGAAACACTGCTTCCCTGCGAATCCTCTCTCACAGCACGCCACTCGACGTGGTGGACTCCGGCCTTGGCGTCGACGTGGCACGCTTCTGCAGCGCTCGGCGAGTGCCAGCCCTGGAAAAAGAAAAAAACCTCCTGGCCGTGGGTCCGAAATAGCGGCAAATGGCATGAAAACAGCCCCACACCGAGTTCCCCTCACCGGCAGCAGAAACAGGGGCAGAACACTCCGGTCCAGCGGCTTCAAGAACGCAAATGCTAGCTAAAAGCAGGCTGGATGAACGGAACACACAATCTGCTCCCCTGCTGTCTTCTCTCTCCCGGCTCAGTCTGCCCGCCAGCGGGAAAAGAACGGCCCACCTCCAGTCAATGTTCACGGGCTTTTCTGTCCTCCATGGCCGTGATTGGCCAGTCTCAGTCCCGGGCATCGTGGTGAGTGTAGTCCTTGCCCAATACACATAACACAGACAACAATACACAACATTCTGTACAACACATACATGCACCCATTTTTACAGGTCCCTACATATATATATATTATATTAGTGCTGTCAAGCGATTAAAATTTTTAATCTAATTAATTACATGGTGTGGCGATTAATTAATCGCATTTAATCGCAGATACATACAGACTTACAAGAAGAAGGTTTTTTTTTACCATTTATTATTGAATACAAGCCTATAACTTAGACTTCAATGGTCATGACATTTTTATCACTGACTGAACCAAACCTAGGAATTAGGTTACAGTGTATGACAGTTTGCTACACTACGTCTCCCAGCTCTCTCTCACACACACTTTGGCCGGCACTGAAACTCCGTCCCTCTGGAGGTCTATTAATGCGTTATTTTGTTCTATGAATCAAATTTACATGTTAAAATCCAAGCCCTAATATATAAATATATATTAGGGCTGGGAATTAACGCGTTAATTATATTAATTAATCACAGAAAAAAATAACGCATTAATATTTTTTACGCAAGTAACACTTTACGTCATCTTCCCATTCAATGTTTCCAATAAACAGCAGTAGCAGCGACTCCCAGATCACTGCTGTGTGAGCAGCCAGAGAGCGCAGTTCAGTTTACAGCGCGCGAGTAAGGGTATGCGATTTGGAAGAAAAAAAGCCAAAATTGATATTAAGAAGTTGTCTGTAATGTCTTGTGAATGTTTTTTGCTGATTCTGACACTGAAGGGGAATATTTACCATTTGGAAAATACGCTCGTGCATCTCCCAGTTCCGCAGCTGCACGGCCATGCAAGGCAAAAGTGGTCACGAAGCAAAAACACATGTTTATTTCAACACTTTGCCCATCGGGAAAGTGTGTGGAAGTGGTGAACGTGGTTGTAGTGTCTGTAGGAGAGCTGTTGATTGAGGCAGCAGGAGAGGGAAAATTGGGCTGGAAGTAGCCGCATTAGCTTTCTCCATCCAGACCTCCAGAGGGGCGGATTCTCAGCGCTGTGGCCAGAGTGTGTGAGAGAGAGCTGGGAGACGTAGTGTATTGAAACTTACAACTGTCATATTCTGTTCCCTAATTCATGGGTTTGGTTCAATTAGTGATAAAAATGTCATGACCATTGTAGCCTAAGTTAAAGGCCTATACTACATAATAAATGGAAAAAACCCAGCTTATTTTAAGTCTGTATGTATGTGCGATTAAATGTGATTAATTAAATTAATTAATCGCCACACCATGTAATTAATTAGAATAAAAAAATAAATAAATTACTTGACAGCACTAATATATATATGGTGAACATTGGATTGTCCTCAGCTGTTTGGCATTGCAGCAGGCACTGACAAAACAATAATGCATCAAGACAAATTGCACATTGCTCACAGTCGTATTTTACACATGTTGCCCCATTTGCTTCTATTTACACATTTTACTAAGAATTGTTGAATTTAAATCATTGTCATGAATTTGGAACAGGAGTTGTGAGAACTTTTGTTCAGTCAAGCACACTCTTCAGATTTTATTTTAAAGAATCTCCAGGTTAACTAAAGGTTTTATACTAGACTTGAGTCTTCTTGTTCAGGTTATTGGGGGGGAATTAAACAACGACAGTAATAAAACTAGAAACTTTTTCATCTTGAAATTTGGAGACAGTACCAAACACTGAAGCAGACGTGGGAGCAGCGACCGTGAGTTTTAATGTTTGTTAAATAAAAACACAGTTGAGTAGAACTGGGTATTAAAAGAAAATTTGTGTAGATACCTGTTTTTTCATGTTTTTTTTCCCCACAAAGCCCGAAACTGTTTTGTCGTGTTGCAGTAGTCTCAGGGGACCTGAAATGGACTATAGAGGAGTCGTTTTTGGAATAATATCTGCTAGCAGAGGGAACACAAAGGCTAAGATATTTTTATAAGTAATCAGTCACTGGGCCCAGACTTTTTCTGTGCTTTAGAACTGTATGTCCAAGAGCCATTTATGAAGCTTAATTCCTAAAAGTGTACTGGTTGAAATATTACTATTCACATATATAGTTATGTTATATTTTAACTATAATGTGATTGAGACTATCTTGGCATTTGCTAATGCACTCTGACAGAGGCCGGCTGAATGAGGGGGAGGGGTGTTTAAGTGGAGGATTGTCCCGGCTAAAGTGCTGTTAAGCACCCATCTTCTCATGGCCAAGAAATTTGCATGAGCTCCTGCTGTGGTCGGTGGACCCTCACTGGGAAGAAGCAGCCAATGAGCTGGAGCCACAGCTGAAGACTCTCCATCACACACAGCTGTCCCTGTGTGCGCATTGGAGTGTGCTCGGGGGTGTGTGACCGCTGCATTGTGTTAGGAAGCCTATTGATCACAGCCATATGTGGGTTCTATTATCGATTGGTGCCATGTGGGAATTGTTGAGTTCCTCAGTGCTCCTCCAAAGACAAACTTTCATTAGCAGAACATGGCTGAGCGCTCCTCAAAAGGCATCGCGTGTCTTCTGCTGCCTGCGCAACTCACCTGTCAGACAGAGAAGGGTACACTCGTAGCCTCAGGCTGCCGGCACATTCATTTAAAAGTGCCCATGCATGCCGATGAGCTCATGAACACTTTGTATTCTGACGTAAGCAGCCGTCGCACCAGTTAAGGTAGAGGAAGAGCTTTGCTTCCAACTGGAGGCGATTTGGCTGAATGTTGTATTATATTTGAACAAGCATGTTTAGACATGCTAATGAGGGATGAAGCCAAAATGTATATCATGGAGTAAATGAAATGGTTCTTATTATTTTTTGTGTGTATTTATTTCCAATGAACCCATTTCAGTGGTGATTTTGGGGTTGAAGAGTAGTTTTTTTCTTTTGAGATGATCCTTTACTTTTAGTAAGACCTATACTGAACTGTAGTCAATTTTAATATATTTTATGAAGCAATAGTATGAACAGTTTAACTTCTGGAGCATTTAAATAAGCCTATTACATATTCACACAGTAAGTACAAGATTCAGGGCCTTGAGTGTGGTAAACTCTACACAACAACGCATTTATAATAAAAGGGTACACTTTTAAGCTTCGACGATGCTACTGATGCAGGTCATTCTGTATATTATTTTGTTTTATATAGAGAATACCTAACCAAAATATCTGTGGTAATAAATCTAGGTTAACTGTTTCTCAGCTACCATATTCGGACATTGCAGTGAAGAGGGTGATACTCTCAGTATCTGGTGCTCCAGAAGCTTTCTGGTGTGTTCTGAGAACAAAATACAGGGCGATTTTGCAGTGGAGTGATTTAGTTTATGATATAGTTCAACAATCTTGCCAATACAAACCATGTCAAAAATGTGTAACTGACTATAAAACTATTACATTGTGGTCAAATGCTTAATATGTGTAATGTTTAGCAGACATCTTTCGAGACCCCTCTTTCAATTTTAGTTTATCAGTACAAAATATTGTTTATCATTATTATTATTTCATTGCTTAGAGCAGCTATATTGGACATGAACAGTTTTGAATAGCTCTGCTATATAGTTGTAATATATTATTTGTAACATGATATAAAGTAAAACAAAAAAACTAATATATTAAGATTTTAATCCAGTATACTAACTAAACCAGTGTACTGCTTAATGGTCAATCCCATTGACTTGGTAGAGAACCAACTCTTTCTCTGTCTCTCTCTCTCTGTCTCTATGTCTGTCTCTCTCTCTCTCTCTGTCTCTTTCTCTCTGTCTCTCTCACTCTTTCTCCTTTCTTTCTCTCTCTCTCTGTCTCTTGCTCGGCCTGGTAGGTACAGGGCATGTACATATGGCTCTCACAGATGGGTTGTGTGGTCTTAAATGGGATTACATTCCCTCCTGCCTTCAGCATCGCTGCTCCTTAAGGCCACTGTCCGGAATGCAGCAGAGCAATTAGTGGCCATGCTACACCCCCTGCTGCCCCGGAGCTGGCCTTTGCAAACCACCAGCAGGAGAACTTTAGCCTAGTCAGCTAAGCTGAATGTAGACGCTAGGCAAGCAGGCTAATGCTTTATGCGGCCACTGCTGCCCTTTTCGCTAACCCTGCAGGGGGTCCTCTGAACGTGGATTCACAATTTCAGGACTATGAATCAAAGATATCTGAATTCAGACATAAAATGTGGTCTTAAATAACAGCTTTTTTTCTGATAATATGTATTGGCCAGTTGTGAGCTGATTTAAAGATTAAGTGATTTCACGCTAACAAGTTTAGTCCAGTATCTCTCAAAAATGTGATAACATGGGACAGCGTAATGATTTGTTAACATTCATGTGAATGTATGGGCGGCACAGTAATCCTGATGGCTTGATCTGCGCTTGTTAAAGGCTAAGTGTTTCACAGGCTTGGTAATTGGTTTAGCCTCATGCTGTTTGCTCTGTGACGTGGGGCCAGACCACTGAGAATCAGCCATACTCAAACAAAGCCAATCAAATTGGGGGAAAGTGATTAGTTACAGCCATTGCTTCAGAAAGATGAAAAATCAGCTTACAGAATACCTATAGCGGTAAAGGTTCAGTCAAAAACAGCGTTGCCTGGACAATCTGAACCATATGGGGTTCTGTAGTTTTTGAAGCAGCTAATGAATCAAAGTGCAGATTCTGCACAATGTCAGTTTGTTTTCATTTATCGCTGAAATACAAAGTTCAATAAGATGGTCACCTATTACCTTTTTACAGTTCATCAAGTGACTGGTTTATCATATCGTGGAGTAAGAGCTGGCCTTTGTGGAGGCATAGCTAAAAGAAAAGACTCATCATCAAATAGATACCCTGCATATATCCTTTTAACCAGTTTGTTATACTACTTAAAGGAATATTTCCAAATTCCTGCTTAATTAAAGAAAGTAATTCAGCATGGTCTGATGTGTTGAAATGAAAATGACTGCGATTTTCTTTTGGGCCAGTATGTATTTTAGTATGCCAGGCATGGCAGAGAGGTACGTGCATGCATCGTAGGGCACATTAGTAATCAGATTGTTTTTCAGGTTTGGTGATGTTTTCCTTTATCTGCAGGTAAAAGAACAGACACATGTAGATGCAGTGGTAGGTTAAATGAAAATGTGTATATTTTTGCATTGGGAATATTGGTTGTATCCATACTATTGTGAAGTTGCAGTGTTTCTGTTTCTGTACTGTTTCGTACAAATTCAGATCTGAAGCAGATGGTTCAAAAGAAACATTTTGATGATACGCATGAAGGGAAATGGGCCAGCATGTCTACTTTTTTTTTTTTTTACAAGTGACAGTGAAGTATTTACTAAATATCAGGAGACAAATGGGATTAGTTAATCCTGCTGTTAGCCTTCAGTGTTCAATTAAAAAAAAGGTTCTTATTTACATGATCAGATCCCATTATCAGATATGTTCATGCAGACATCCACATAATTACAATGGGCTGAAAAAAGGGGTTAATTTATCTTTTTCTTTTTCTCATTTTCTCTGCTTCTTAACTCACTATGTAATGGTGACAACCCTGCGGCCCTGTCAAAAGGTGGGGGAGGTTTTGTCAAGGGGGAGGGGTGTTTTTCATTTTGTCGAAGGGGGAAGAGGTTTCATTTGGTCAAATTGTCTGGTTTTGTCCTCTTTTCACAAGGATTGTTGCACTATTGACTTTGTCACGAAGGGCAGGTGGGGCCCTTGGATAATTTGTGGCATCCCACGCAATTTGTGTAACATGTAGAGCTGATCGGGGTGCATTTATTATTCTCGAATGTTCAACATTCGCACAACAAGCTTATCAGCTCATGATCTGTTTGGTGTAAAGCTGGAGGAGAGGAGAGAAATGATGTCTGTTTTGGTGTGTGTTACTACATTAGTGTGAGGCCTGTCTCTCAACGGGCCCTGCAATATCCACACAAACACATTCAATAGCTCAGAGAAATACAGTAATGCAAAAACTCAGACTCGACAAAGCGGCTTATTCTCTTTCCCGCAGAGACCTCTACATCACCTCCTCCTCAGGACAGCTGTCCAATTACCCATCAACACCAGCAACAAAACATTTCTTCAAACTCCCCCGACCTCCCCGCTTTACAGCCTTATTTACAAGTCGTGTCTTGTACATTGTCACAATCCTGCAACATAACCCAATTCACTCCAAAACATTTTGCAATTTATATCAACGCAAGCATAAAACACTATCTATTTCTAGTGAACAGGGTTCCACAGCCAGTTTGTAATTATATGAGTAAATGGTTACAGATGGGAATCTTGGGCTTTTAAGGCAGAAATGGTATTGCTGAGGAACAGGATGATTAGTTAGTATTAAAGGGATAGTTCACTCAAAAATGAAAATTTGATGTTTATTTGCTTACCCCCAGGGCATCCAATATGTAGGTGACTACGTTTCCTCAGCAGAACACAAACGAAGATTTTTAGCTTTAGCCGTGGCAGTCTGGTAGCCATTTAATGGAAGTGGATGGTAGTCAAACCTTTCAAAGTAAAAAAACATTCACAGACAAATCCAAATTACACCCTGTGGCTCATGACGACACATTGATGTCTTAAGACATGAAAAGATCGGTTTTTGTGAGAAACTGAACAGTATTTATATAATTTTTTTACCTCTGATAGAGACCGTGTCCAACTCGTCACGAGCTCCCTGTGTACATGCTTTGCCGTAGGATACGCAAACGCCAGAATCTCTGTGCTCTGTGTAAACAACGAGTGACGTATTCATGCAACAGATCAACTTGTGTCTTAAGACATCAATGTGTCATCACGAGCCACAGGGTGTAATTTGGATTTGTCTGCAAATAAGCAAATAAACATCAATTTTTCATTTTTGGGTGAACTGTCCCTTTAATAGGCTTCATCAGCACCAATATCATAAGGAGCAAAAATTCAAACTTCATTTAATTCGGCATGTGGTGTCACCATCACCGTTTTATGGATATCCACCAAATTTCACCCAATTTTATCCATAGGTGGCGCCGTAATTGACACCTTTTAAAGACTCACTTAAGATAATGTGTTGAAATTTGGTATGTTTACATTTGCACACAAACTCCATCAAGTTTCAACAGAATAGTCACCAATGGACAATCTTTATTCAGCACCAGTACATGTCTGTGTTAGTGATTGATCATCAAATTTTGTACCTCCTTAATAACGTTTTACAGATGTTATTTACACAATGTAACACATAAACATATTCTCCTCTGTCATGGCATGGTCTGTTTTTAAAGTTCATTCATTTTTAAACTTCATTGTGGTATTTAAGGTGGAACAGCAATGCTTAAGCTGCAGTAATTAAAGTGGAATCTAAGAATTTAATCTGCAGCATTTAAGATGGAAAATCAATGTTTAAGTTCTCTTTACAGCTGAAGGTAAAGTGGTGCATCACAATATACTATATGAAGATGGCTGTACTCCAGCATTTAAGATGAAACCTCAGCATTTAAGGGGGCTCTACTAAGATATCTACACCATACTTAAGATGCGTTATCCATATTCAAGCTGCAATATTTAGGACAGAACATCAGTATTTAAGGTGTTTGATCAGAATATTTAGTTGTTATAGCTCTGGGTATTCATTATAAACATTCTTGATCTTAGTGAATAACTGAGGTTCCTAGGTTACTTGCGAGTAATGTGGCATAATACATTTGGAGCAAGTGAAAGTGGCATCAATAGAATGCCTCTCTCTCAGTCACAATATGAGGGTGGGGCCAACGGTAGTACACTATACTAGGTGCTTAAAGTACAAACAATGGAAACAGTGTCTGTGACGGGCAGCTGAGAAAACCACTCATTTTTTCTTCTCACGCTGCCCTGCTGCGAGTGTGTGCCACGTGTGGTCTGAGGTTCTTCTGCAGAGAACGGAACTGTTCTGCATTTGCATGTGTTACATAATAGACATGATTTTAGGCAAAGATATGCAAATAATAAATGAAACAGCTCATTCAGATATGATTATGATGATAATCCATGTTTGACCACAGATTGTAGATATAAATGGACCTGGTTTCCCATTGTGAACCAGCTATATGGGTTCAGATCCTGTCTGGGTTTAAAAAATAAACAGACCCTTTACAAAAAAATTGAATATCATGAAAAAGTGTATATATTTCCCTTCTTCATTAAAAACATGAAACTTTCATAGATTACATAGACAGGGCCCACAATCTAAACGATTTCAAGTTGTTGTTTATTTGTACATAATTTGGGCTTCCAGCTCATACAGCCTATGAAAACAGGAACACTTTGAACACTGTGAAAACATCAGGCAAAATTTCACAGGGCATGAATGATTTCAAGGTTTCGTTAAATTGCTTTACTTTGGTTTAGTTAGTTTCAGTAGGGGGAAGACTGCAGACTTGACAACTGGCCAGACAAGCATCATTGATTGCTGTGTGCGTGCAAATTCATCCATTTATGGGGTGACAGGTTTTTGAAAACAAGAAAACCATGTTTAATCTTGGTTTTTTCGCTAAAGCATCCACTCCACTAAATCAATAGAACGCACACACCATCAGGAATCCGTTACGAACTAATTATTTCTGTGAAATTATGTGAAATGTGAGACAAATCTCAGGGTAACACAGAAATCACTCATTTATCTGTCTCACTACCACATTTTACTGTCCTGCACACACATTCTTCACCCAGAAATGTTAAGATACCGCTTCAAAGCAATTAACATATCTGGCAAGCAGCTTGACTAGCAGCACAAAAACAAATATTAATGCTGTGATTCTTTTTGGTAAATCACAACATACAGAAGCAACTCATTTTCAAGCTGTACCGATAACACTTTTACAAAAAAAATGTCTCTCAAACTAACATACGTTTGCCTCATTCCAGACTCTTAATGCCTAATGTTTAGCCGCTGATTTCTCCCCAGCTGTTTTCTCTGGTCCTCTGCCAACAGCCTGTCTAGTAAAGTAAAGTCCCAATGGCCAGTGTTCAATGAATGGATTTCTATGTGCATAATAATATTTGACTCCTGACCCTGAAAAGTAGTATACATGTGCATATTAACAGGCATTTTGGTTTCAGAACAATCCCAATATTTAAAAAAATCGTGACTGGAGAAGAGGCGCCAAATTCCAGCTATTAAAAACAAAAAAAATAACTAGATGCATTTCCAGGAGAACTGAGTAGTTGGATACATTCTAACATTAAGGTTTTGCACTAAAAGAGTGTGTCACACTGATAATAAAAATAAAACAGTGAAAGTGACCATTCTGTCATACGTGAATACACCACAGCACTCAGTGTGAACTGCATGAAACTCTCCCTCTGTATTTAAACTTATTCACCAAGAGAAGCAGCAGGCAGTCAGGAATACAGCGCCCAGGGAGCAGTGTGTGGGGACGGAACCTTACTCAAGGGCCTTAGAGCTGCTTAGCAGTCTTGGGAATATAAATATAAAACTAAAGAAAAGTAGTGTGATGCCTTTAACATTGTTAATAATAATAACAATAATAATGAACAAGAAAAAGAGAGCAGCAGAAAATAAGCAAAACACAAGCACTGACGGATAAATGTAATAAAATACTTATTTCTATTATTACTATTTTTTCATTCTCTATTCATGGAATGTGTTATACTGCTTTCAGAACATGAAGATACTGAAGAGCCAACACAATGAACCGAACCCTCTAAAGCTCAAATGAAATGTGATGAAGGTCAGCAGGGAGAACTGAGGAGCTCCTGTGGAGAACACCAGCCTGAACTTCATTATCCAGGCAGGACGGATCTGACCATCCTATCACTTCCTCAGAGGCTGGAGAATCTACTCAGTATGGCAAAAACAAGACAGTCTGGGAGAAAATAGTGTTTTTGATAAAGGAATGAGTGGCTTAAGGCTTTTGCAAAGTAAATTAGAGTTCATAGCAAGTGATTTAAACCTTCACAAAAGTTTAATTAAACAGGCTAAGGTATAACAAACTCACATTTATGACAGAATTTATGACAGTGAGCTGTTATGTACTGTACTCTGTTCTGAATTGTACTGTTTCATACAATCTACAGCTTTTCTGTTCATATATACATCGATAATGGTAAAATAGGATCAGACTGTCTGAGACTCTACAGAGGGAACTGTGCTGAAGTCTTAAGCGCCTATACAAATTGTTAAAACCATTTTTCTCAGTGTGTGATTTTGAGTAAAATTACAGTAAATGCAAACCAACAAGAAAGAAGTAAAAGTATCAGTATTTGTTTTATCTGTAAAAAAAAAAAAAGTAGTTTTGTGAGCTGGTGAGGAAATTACAGGTTTGGTTCTAAATTGTTTTTTATTCATGAAATTCCATCAGCAGCTCCTGATTGAGTTTTATGAAGGACTGAGAGAGTCAAAACAGATTTTTGATTGAAACTAAGTAATTCTGGACCAATATACAAAACATAAAATCACTATTTACTTCCAGTTTTGCTGAGTAAATGTACTAATATTATTGTGAAAAAATAAATACTGATCATATGAAAGTGTATTCAGATGTAAACAAAATTATTCACACCCCTGGCAAATTTTGGCAAATTAATTTTATTCAACAAGCAAGTTTCTTCTAGACTGGAAGGACACGGGCGTCTCCCAGAAGATAATAAGATGATGTATTAGAGGCATCATTGTGTAGAATATATATCTAAGCTTTTATTTACATTTGAAAAAGGAAGTGGCATGTCTAACATTAGTCATGCATTTTGCAAACTGTCACAGTCTGTGGGAAAATACCAGTGCAGACATGCAAAAAGCTTGAATATCATGATAGGAAGCGTTTGCTTGCTGTAATAACAAAAAAAGGTTTTTCTATTGATTACTGAGAAGGGTATGAATAATTTTGAACATGCCGCTATTTGTACAAATGTAAATTAAAGCTGAGATATTTTTATCCACAGTGATGCCTCTTGTACTTTGTTTAGTATCTTCTGGGAGACGCCTTTGTCATTTCCAGTCCAGAGGAAACTTGCTTGTAACTAAGCCATATTAGTTCAAATTTGCCAGGGGTATGAATAATTTAGTTTACAACTGTATTTATTGTAAAAGTATTGTTGTAAGTCTATAGATTGTTTGTTTTTTGGCCATTCAGCAGACTTTTTGTTCTTTTTACACTGCACTTTAATTTAAGTTTATTCATTCACATTTTCTCATGTTTGTCCATAGAAATGAATTCCATGAAAGGTGTTGAGTTGTTTGAATTGTCAAATCATAATTTTTCTGAATAACACAACTATTTATTTCTGATCAGACAGAGGTTTTGCTGTGAGGTAGATCTGAGGGGAACAGTCCATTCAGTCAAGAGAGTGAGAGGGAGAGAGAGAGAGAGACAGAGAGAGAGAGAGAGAGAGAGAGAGAGAGACTGATATTACATGTCCTGTTTGTTGATGTTGGAGCTGAGAGCTCTGTGCAGGGATTATGTCATTCCCGTCAGTTTCGCTCCAGTCGCTCCGTTTCCTGCAGCTCCGATTATTTTTCATCGGCTTTGAAACATTTATAGAAACTTTCGCACTTTATTAACTAACAGGAGGTCAGACCTAGATCACAGCCGAGCGGAACCGACCCTGAACCGACCCAGAGCACCGCAGAGTTCCATCCCTCCAACAGAACCAACAAAGAGAGACAGTGAGACAGACAGATTGAGGAAGAGAAAGAGAGAGAGAGACAGAGTGAGAGAGTGGGAGAGCGAGAGAGAGACAGAAAGACAGATAGAGAGACAGAGAGACAAAGAAAGAGACAGAGAGACAGACACAGAGAGAGAGAGAGAGACAGAGACAGAGAGAGACAGAGAGAGACAGAGAGAGATAGACAGAGAGAGAGACAGA
>JBBMFX010023440.1:0-12329 GCA_037832545.1 Rhabdalestes septentrionalis | reverse complement strand
CAGAGAACAACGCAGAGGGGAAGTGCCTTTTCCTTTTTATATTATGCCCTTCCCTCTGCTACTTGTCTAATAAGCCAGGTCAATGAGGCACAGCCTTTCCCTAATTAGGGTAATTAGGTCATCTTGCTTCAATTACATAACTCCAACTCAGAGCAATTAATTTCAGTCCTCTCCCCTGGACTGATTTTCTCTGCAAGTTTCCCGTTGTTGTAAGATAAAACACATTGTAATTAGATGGCTAGTAGAAAAAACTTATTATTGCTAGCAACTGTAGCAGCATACACATTACAAACAAGCTTAGAAACACAGCTTGTACCCAAAAAAAGTGAAAGTACACTCACATGCTCAATGTTGTTCAACCTATATTTTATAAAGCCCTGCAATTGTTTGATTATATTTTAATATTTGCAGCATCCAGACTGTATTGTATTGGCCAATTGTAATCACAATAACAATTTGTAAGAATATATCTGGTAAACCAATTCTACTGTCAGAAATGGTTTTAACACTTATTAAATATCTGATTAAAATCTGATGAATCACCTTTTGATCAAAAGGTTTTCACCACAGTATGGCCTTAGAAGCAAGCATGTGAATTTACTTGATAAACTGAAGTCATAACATGCAGGGCATGAAAACGTTTAGAATGTGATCTGAGATGTATTCCACCTGGAACACTGAACAGGTTCCCGAACAATAACATGAACATAAAATTGACCTCAAGTGTGAAACATATTGCCACCAAATCTCTTAAGAAAAAGTGAGTCGAGAAAGAACATTTCTTTTTTACCCGGCTTCATCACCTAAGAAACAGTCTCAGGATGTTAATCAATGTCATTGCAATAACTGGTAGTTAATGATTGATAGTACTAGTTGCCCATAGCTTAAACTGAATAAATTTAAATAGCAGCAAGATTTAACTGACACAATTACAACAAAATTCAATAAGTACATGGGGTTAGGAATGTTACTGGTTTAAGTGTACTGTATGGTATAGATGTGTGCCTACATACACAAAGCAGAAAATGCCCTGGAGTCCAAAGTGGGAGCACAAGAATGTCCTTCATCTCAGCACCATTCTGAAATTGAAAACAGTATTTTACATGAGGCCTTAATGTACTTAAGTACATTTTTACGAATCTCTACTTTACTTAAGTAAAATAATAATGCATACTTTTTATTTTACTCCATTACAATTTGCTGTAATTATCTGTACTTTCTACTCCACTACATTTCTACAAATTATGCCGTTAGTCATTTCATTTTATGAACACAATTTCCTGAAAATCTTGCATGAAAAAAAGGTTAGCCTATTGCCTTCTGGCATTGTTTGCCATTTCCTACCAATCAGGTGGCTTTACTAGGTCCAATTACAGCAGAGTGTGCAAAGGTTAGCAGCACAACCTGGTAGACTGGCTTGATTTCAAGAGGAGAGAGACATTCAACATGGACCCAGAGCCAACATCGACTAAGTGTAAGCACGAGTCCTGCAGCTCTGAATCAGTCAGAAATCCTTGACCGTATTTAGAAAATTATATCAGTTCAAGTAGCAAAGCATGAGTCCATTTAACACGGTGGTAGGATGAAACTGGTTTATGTCAGAGAATATAGCTTAATGTAATTGCTAGCTTGGCTGGAAGTGGTGCTTCACACCTGTTTCACAACCAGTAGTCATCTCTGACTAGAGATGTCATCAATTTCTACCATTGCTGGCCGTCGCGGAATACCGTCAACAAACCCAACACCCCTGTTCTGTTTCAAACCATTGATTTGGCCATGCCTAATGTTTTTGCTAGCTCTCTGATGAGTTTGTTTTTATTTTTCAGCCTAATGATGGCATGATTAACTGATGGTGACAGATCTTTGGAACTCCCGTTAAGAGTTGACAGCAACAGAATCCAAATGCAAATAGCACACTTGCAATGACCTCTAGACCTTTTATCTGCTCTTTGTAAATAAGATAATTTGGGAATAACACACAACTGGCCATGGAACAGCTGAGCTGCCATTTTGTCCTATTATTTTTGGTCCCTTATAAACTGGGACGCACATTAGTCCCCTAAAAATTGGCAGGCACATCTAATTCCCATACCATTCACTTGATTTGTATGTAAAAATCCTCAAAGTAAAGCTGTAAGTGTGCAGTTAAAGTACATCTAATTCGTTTCATTTAAAATCTTTTGTGGTGGTGTATAGTGCTAAAATGATTAGAATTGTGCTGATGTTCCATTATTAATAGACTGTATATTTGTTATTGTTAACTTGTTTAAATGAATACTTATAGTCTATGTAGGCAGAAAATATGCATGGATTTGGGTCCAATTTGTTGCCACTGCAAATACTTGTGAACAAAATAAATCATTGACCACATGTCTACAAAGATTGCGCATATTGTTTGGGTGAATTTCGAAAACTTAGTAAACTTGGGGGGAGAGAGTTGTGGAGTGCATTGTTCAAATAGCATGACCTCATGACACATTGAATAGCTCAAGGATAAGAGGAATCTTTATTCCTAATCATTTTCAGCTTTTAAAATTCTAGACAGAATTGCTCTTGTGTGCATAGTATGTAAAAATTCTGCATTTTTTTACACATTGAACTGTCATTGTGTCATGGTGACAAATTTGCATTTGATTATAGTAATAAACACACATGTTTGAACATCTTCACCATCCACAGACCAGGGCACAGGCTTACCGGAAAGCCAAACAGAGGCATATGGAACTACTGTTAACTTTGCAGATTTCATGTAAGTTATGTATTAATTTTTTTTGTCATTGCATTTAAATAACAGGAAAGAGAGTCAAATTCATCAGAAATATGTTTTTGTGGGTTTTGTAGAGTTTATTCATGCTGATGTCAGTGAGCACTTATCTGACTTTGCACTGAAAATATTGAAAGTTACTTGATTGGTGTTCTCATAATTCAGAAAGTTGATGTGATTGAAAACAAACTAAAACCAGATCTTAAATCAGCACGATTTTTTTTTTTATGTGTTTCTGATGACAAAAAAAATTATGACTTGTTTAATGCAAATACTGGATCAATGAAAATGTTTTAAAACTGCCACAGCTGAGCATAATTAAAATTGTCATGAACGTAATGTTTGCCCTCATAGTTGCAGACTGTCCACTATTTTAACTTTTATTTTTTGTCTTATTTTTAGACCTGTTGATTTTGATGAATACGAAGCCATTGAAGGGGCTATCAAGCGCAGTCTTGATGAGTTGGGGCAAGAAGATTGTGATTCAAGGTGTGTTTGCAAATTTCATATGCAGGATAATATATTTTCAGACCTATACTTTTTCATATGTGACCCTCCCTTACAAAACCAGCCACACTGGTCAATAAAAGGTTTCAGATTTTTTATTAATACAGGACTATGTCCTTGGACTGGTAATAGAAGTTAAATAATTTTTTGTGTGAAAACAATGACAGCTTATAATGTTAAACAAGTTTTGTTACATTTCTGTTTTTGTTGAAGGCCTGGCAAAAAATAAGCAGAGAAGAAATGACAGGAATTGTAAAAGCGCACAGTGAAAGAGTAGTAACATCAGCATTCCAACCAATCTATATAAGCAGAGGATATGAGGGAGACAGCGCTCCGGCTGTTCAGTAGACGCACATTTGCAGGGAGTACAGATATGCTGTATGTCACTTTTGCCAGTGATGAAACCCTAATGAGGATGCAGAAGACTTTGGTGGGCCAAGACGAGCATTTTTTCATCTGCTTGCCTAAGCCATCTTCAAAGACAGTGGTGCATTTGAAGTTTATTGTCAGTGCATTCCTTGACACACCATAGCACTTATTCTTTTATTAGCTATCTGATAAGTTGCTCTCTAAAACTAATTTCCCTTCCTTGCAGGCCTGCCAAATTCATTGGCTGCTGTTCTGAATAGGTCCATGACTGTCTCAGCCCTATTGTTACTAGACCAATGGAGAAACATCAACATCCTACTATATCCATCTAGAGCACCATGCACAACCATTTTCCACCTGATCAATTTATGGCTTCCTTTGATGTGCCAAATATAATTGGGACATGGCACGTATACACGTCGATGTATTGTATTGTACTATCGTCACAGTGCAAACTTTCTCGCAGGCATCTTCTCTGTATAACCACATCCCTGGTACGCAAATGTCCATTCATCATGATCTTGCCTATGCTAGGATGTTCTGATTTAATTGCGGTAATGAGGGCATCCAAATGATTTAACATTTCGATTTCAATTTAATATTTAGATTTACAAATATCATTTAGATTTAAAAAAATTTATTTATATTTAACATTTAGATTTATATTTAACATTTAAGATTTAGATTTAGATTTAGCATTTAAATTTAAGATTTATATTTATATTCAACATTTCTATTTAACATTTAAGATTTTTATTTAACATTTAACGTATAACATTTAGATTTAGATTTAACATTTGGATTTAACATTTACATTAAATAATTAAAATTAAATAATGATATTCAGCAAGTTTCATTATTTTACAATGTAACACAATCACATTATAATTAATTGTAATTAAAATACCTAAAGATGAACAGTAATCAGTTACTCTACTTTTTCAGTGGAAAAGTAATGCGGTACACCCAACTGTCATGATACAGAAAAGACCCAAATCAGAGAGCCAAAAACCAGAAAATCAGTCCACGGACAAACAGCGCAAAGTCCGAAATCCAAAAGGGGTAAATCCAAAGTCCAGAAACAGGGTCCAAGGCACATGGGAAAACACTCAAAAAATGCAAAAAGACGCTCGGTACCTAGATGGGGCTAGAATACTTCGCACCGGAGGATCGAGTTTTGGGCCTATTTATAGACCTGTAGTATTCTGGTGAACTATACCTCCGCCTGGAGTTTGGAGTTTGGATCTGCAGAGGGTTGTGTGGGTGTAGACTGCATCCCAGTCGTTACACCAACCCTGATCAAGGCTATACTTGTTATTGCTTTAAGTGAAGCTGAAGGGTGTGACAAAGGGAAAACCATTAATGTCAGAGTTATGCAAAACCCTCCTTAAGGTAATAATTGCTGAAGGATGCCTGTCTCTCCCTACTGAAGAGATTGAAGATGACAAAACTGACATTCCAGAACCTGAAAAGAATCTAGATGAATATTCTACATCATTAAAGTATAGGGTAGCTCCCTTGCATGATGAATGTAAGTTCTAAGCTGCTGACAATAATAACAGAAACAACTTGCATATTTCCCTGAAATTGTTGCTCATGACATGCAGCTTTGTTTCTATCTCCCACTCTGGTCTGGAATAAAGGTTCCATTCTTTAAGACTTCCAACATAACTTTTAGTTCTACAATTATGGAGGCAGTGTTCAAGAATTTAATGCACTCCGTCCTCAATCATGAAATCATCCCAGTGCGATTAGACAGGTTTATCATACGCCACTTATGTTTAATTGAAGGACACATTATAGTATCTGCTGCACAGGATATGACTTCTGAGGAGTCCCCACCTAAAATCTTTTATGAGACTGCCAAAGCTGTTCCAGAACATCACTAATCCACCTGAGGATAAAGTTGCGGAAAACCGGGACATACCTTTCACTGTGTACAGACTGGCGACATGCAGACATATCTGCCAAAGACAAACTTAGGTTTAATCAGGAACGGAAATGTCAGTGACCAGCACCCTGTAAAGATATATGGACACAGAGTCCAAGTCAAAAACAGCTGTGCTTTAGACACATTGGGCCCGATTTTCAGGTCCGATCACGCATTGTCTGAAGTCTGAAATGCAGTTGTCTTTGGGGGAGGGGCCAGTGCAAAAACGCTGTAGTGCCTGTAAGAAAAGTGAACATTGGGCCTGGCGCATAGTTCAAATGGATTTTAAATGAGTACAGTTTATTAGTCATGGGTGTGTTTGGGGCATAGCATGCAATGAACCGATCAGAGTTCACATTCTCACTCCCTTTATATACCCAGCGCACGTGCTGTGTATAATGCAGCAGAATTACCTGGACGTCAGGAAAGATTTTCGATGGAAGAAACTGATTTGCTCGTGCGTGAGGTGAAGACACAGGAGCAATTGATCTTCGGGGATGGAGGGAATCCTCCCAAACCCCAGTTAGTAAAGCCGGCAACGACGCTGAAGATAGCTCCTTATTTGCAGCTCCTTATTCGAAATGTTCGTTCCACCTTAAATGCTGATTTCCAGGCTGCATTATCGATATTTCGCCTGTAGGGGGGAATTTAACTGAGGTTTTCATTCAGAATACTGTTGCCCATTTAAATGTACTGTTTCAGAAAAATATGTAAAGAAATAAAAACATTTTGAATGCTTACATGACAGTGACCTCTTTCCATTCAAAATCCTAAACTATTCTGTAACTTTAAACGCTGGGAACTTGGCTCATGAATTAATTTCCAAGCAGATGAATTAAATGCTTTGATCCACTGAAATCTCACTTATTGGTCAAAATAACATGTGTAGAACTAGGATCACTTGGACGAAAAACATTCTTCACTGCCAAAATCACATGGGAACTTTGCTCATATGCACATAGGCTTATTATATAAGGCAAATTCTAGCTGGAAAGGAATGGGTTAAATGCTTTGGTCCAGTGAAATCTGACTTGTTCAAGGTATAATAGCATGTGTAGAACTAGCATCACTTGTTACTTGTTTGGACCAAACCATTCTTCACTGTTAAATTCACATGGGAACTTAAAAAGCTTCACCTTTGTTCATTATTATTGTTTGTGATCAAAACATTACAACTGCAAAAATAGAATTTATGCAAAATTTCAATTAATAAAATAAATGGTAACATTGTAAAATATGTTGTATGTAGGTTTACCTTATACATTTGAGTTTTCAGTGGACCAAAGCATTTAACCCAATGTTAAGAAGTTAACATTTATTATAAACCAAAGTTCCCATGTGAATTTGACAGTGAAGAATGTTTTGGTCCAAGTGATCCCAGTTCTACAGTTTCTAGCTTTCCCCTTGTTGGTTTTGGTCCTTTTTTTGTTTTACATTGGTTGATTGGAACACTTACCTGAGGGCCCTGCTCAGTCTATTAAGGTCACTATGAGCAGAGTGATTCTCCCCATTCTGCGAATCTGTCACCTGGGAGGTTTTCACCAAAAATCCTACACAAACAAAACAAACAACAAAAATCAGAGAGTCAGTATGTCCCCGGCATGGACTTGCGAGGACACAGTGGGCTCTGGCTCCTGTCCATAGAGTTGATCCCTTACCCCTTAGCACTTGCCTGCCTGAAACCAAAGCTTTCCTGCTTCTTAAGCAATCAAGCCCTCACGGTTATAAATTCTACACCCCTGTACAGCTGCACCTCACACCCAGTCCCTGCTTCACCTTGCAGCAATCTTAAGTTGTCTTTGACCCACAGGATAATACTTACTGGTTTCCCTCCATGCTGCAACCTACTTGAATCCTGCCACTAACCATATACTTACTGCAAAGATTAAAATTGTGTATATTTGTGGAGGGACTGCACACAAGATTATGTGGAGCTGCAAGCTAGACTAATAGAGGAAAGGAGTTTAGCTCAAAGAGAGAATCCACCACAAGGCAAGGCAGTCACACACAAAGCCATCCACAACATTCCTTTCATCCAAGTAACACTGACATTATTCCTCACATGGATGTTTTACAGTCTTCAGGTGCCGCTGACTGTAATATGTCAGCTGATCCATTCATTAGATCCATTCATATAAACCAACCAGCAAAGGGTCTGAAAGTGACCGATAAGATGAATGTTATGGTTCAGCTGAGGCTATCGAGCAAGCTTTGTTTGAAAGACTGGATGGCTTTCCTAAAATGGAATGGGGTCTCATGAAAGATGAGGACAATAGCTGGAAGGCTCCTGTACCTTTCAAGCAGCCAAGGCGACTGCTACCTAAAAATAAACCCCAAGCTCTCAGATGCGTTTTTGCCTACAACAAAGCCTACATTTTCTCCATCCATCCATCGATTTTCTACCCCTTTATCCCACACTCGGGGTGGGGTGGGGTGGGGTGAGGGGGGTCTGGAGCCGATCTCAGCTGCTACGGGCGAATGCGGGGTACACCCTGGACAGTCACCAGGAAGTCGCAGGGCCACACATTCACACTTATTCACACCTAGGGCCATTTAGCTCAATCAACCTATCCTCCAATCATGCTTGTTTATGGTGGTGGGAGGAAACTGGAGCTCCCAGAGGAATACTCACAAGATCACAGGGAGAACATGCAAACTCCACACAGAAAGACCCTGCACCCAACCTGGGAGTCGAACCCAGGAGCACTTTTTTCGTATATGTGTAGGGACTTGTAAAAATGGGGGTATGTCTGTGTTGTATAGCTTGTGTGTCTAGTGTAGTCTATGTTATGTGTATTGGGGGAGGACTAAAAGCCCCACAATGCCCGGGACTGAAAATGGGCCAATCACGGCCCTGAGGACACAAAAAGTCCGCCAACATTGAGTGGAGGAGGGGCTTTCTTTTTCCCGTTGGCGGGCAGACGGAGCCGGGAGAGAGGAGAGAGCGGAGGCACATGTGTGTGAGCTTCGAGTTTCCAGACTGTTTTCAGCTAGCGAGGTTTATTCTGGAGCTGCTGGATCTGAGTTTCTGCACCTGCTGTCGTCCCCCGTGAGAGGACCCCCCTGGTGAGGCAGTTTGAGCGTGTTTCGCTGCTGTTCCGGAGCATCCAGCAGGGAGTGTTGTTTCTGTGTTTCAGGGCTGCTGCTTCTCCGTGGGCTGCCAACACCGGCTTCCCTTCGACCATGGTAAATCACGGTAAGTCCGAGTGTATATTCCACCCAGATTAGGGGAAAAAGGGGGTTACATTTTGGAGGCACCACTGGGATTCACTTCCTGTAGCCAGAAAGTGTGTGTAGCTGTAGGAGTATTTATACTATTAAAATTAATTGTATTATTATATATTTTTTTTAATTTAAATTTCCCCATTTTGAAAAAAAAAAGGACTTAGTCGGGTGTTAGAGTGGAGCCGTTAGGAGCAGGGAGATTTTCCTCATGCTCTCCTTCTGAGCGGAGTGCCATTGCGAGTTACTGACGAGTTGATTAACCGGGTTTTAAATACAGTTAAAGCTTTGGGTAAGACACGCGTAAGGGGTAGAAGGGGTGATAAAACCAGCAAGAGTATGTATGTACTTGTAGAGACTAGTATTAAGGTCGAACCCGGTTGGCTGCACCCTGAATTTGGGATCGTGGATGAATTAGGGCCCTGGGCTGCCAAACTACTCAGCGAATTGGGGTCTCTTGATCTCCAGGGTGAGGGTGGTAGTTTGGAGCCTACCACGCCCACAAAAATCAACCCGGAGGATTCATGCCCAGGTAAAAGCCCCTGGCAGCGCTGGACACCACGTATGGTTCCACAGAAAGCGGGGCACTATTTCGCCATACCTTCCAAGAGGAAGGGGAAAACTCTCAATTTTTCTGTATAGATTGGACATACTTCTCCACCGAGCCTTAGTGAGGGGGCGGGGATTGAGGCTACAGGTTTAAACAGAGCTCGGTTAGAGCAGTTATTTAAAGGAGCGCTCACCACCAGTATTGTGGGCCTGTGTGTGAGACTGCTGCACACTCTTCAAGCCCCTCCATCTTTTTGGCAGCTGATGCGGACTGTGAGAGAGGAGGAGCAGTGGTGAATGCTAGAGAGAGTGCAACGCCCCCTGGTGCTGCCGGTCCTTTCCCCCAGGCAGTAACTGCCGCCACTTCGGCTCCGCAGGCTGCTACCAACCCTGTCACCTCAGAGCTGGGCACTCTGAGGAAAGAGGTCCAGGAGTTGACCACTTTGGTGGAGAAGCTAATGACTCCAGCTGCTGAGGCTCCTGTGAGTGCCCCTGTGTCCCAGTGTAGCGCGATGCCACCTACAAATAGCCCTGGTTCCACCACCTCACTGAGGGTAGCTCCGCCGCAGCCAGCGACCCCCCCATTCATTTTCTGCTATGGGTGTGGAGAAGATGGCCACACCAAGAGAGAATATACCCATGCTGAGAATCTGAGGTTGGTGAACCAGAAGCTGCTGAAGAGAGTGAAGCAGCTTTTTAAACTTCCCCAGAGCCCAGTGAAGGGACGGAACGTAAAACCCGTTCTGCATATTGTTCCCCTCCTGACTCCCTAGCACCCGCACAGTTGCCGCCAGGGTTATAGAAGGCATATACACCAGGGCTCTCATTGACAGTGGATCGCAGGTTATGACACGTATCTGAAGCACCTGCCATTGCAGCCGTTGGAGCGACTAGAAGTGTGGGGTCTGAGCTCTCACAAGTATCCATATGATGGATATATCCAGCTGAGGTTAGAGTTTCCGGAGGCTGTTGCGGGGGTTAAACAGGCTGTTGATGCCCTAGCGCTAGTCTGTCCTGACCCTCAGATAAATGAAGGGATATCCATTCTGGTGGGCACCAATACGCCGATAGTGAGGCGACTGTTTCGTGCCTTTCGGGAGCAGGCTGGGGACGGGTTTCTCAGCACTTTGAAAATACAACCAATGGGTAAGCTGCTTGAGTCAGCAGTGTTGGTGGATCAGCGGTTGAGCACCGAGGACACCTCCCTCCATGAACTAGAGGTGAGGTTCATCCTGGGTCTGTGGTGTCATGTCGCCGCATAATGGTGCATGTGAGGAACGTCTCGTTTAGGGAGGTCATAGTGAAGCAGGGTAGCACCCTCGCTCACATTTTTCCTGTGGATTTGGTGCCTCAGCTCAAATCCAATGGTGGAGATGTTGGGCCCAGTGTTTTGTCTGCCTCGTCTTTCAACTTTGGCACCTCCCCCATGCCAGAGGAGGCAAAGAAGAGACTGTGCGAGACAATGCTCCGACGTAAGGAAGTGTTTTCCTGCAGTGAATGGGACGTGGGGTGTTCCACTAGCACTCAGCATGAGATTAGGCTCAGTGATGCTGTCCTTTCAAGGAGCGGTCACAGTGGTTGGCTCCTGCTGATCTGGAGGATGTGAGGCAGCATTTGCTGGAGTTGCAGCAAAAAGGTATCATCTCTGAGTCTAGGAGTCAGTATGCATCGCCCATTGTGGTGGTACGCAAAAAGACTGGTAAAGTAAGGATGTGTGTAGACTATCGCACCCTCAACCAGCGGACCATTCCTGCTCAGTACATGGTCCCTAGAATTGAAGACGCCCTCCATTGCTTGACTGGTAGTAAGTGGTTCTCTGTCTTTGACCTCCGAAGTGGGTACTATCAGATCCCCATGAGTGAGACTGATAAGGAGAAGACAGCGTTTATCTGCCCCTTAGGCTTTTACCAGTTCGAACGTATGCCCTAGGGGATTTGTGGAGCACCTGCCACCTTCCAAAGGGTCATGGAGAGGACTGTTTGGGACATTAACTTCTTGAAAGTTCTGGTGTACCTTGATGATTTGATTGTGTTCGGTCACACCCTAGAGGAACATGAGGAAAGGCTCCTCAAGGTTTTAGACAGGCTGTAAAAAGAAGGTCTCAAGCTCTCCCTAGATAAGTGCCAGTTTGGCAGAACGTCTGTGAACTATGTTGGGCACATAGTGTCGCAGGAGGGCATAGCTACCGACCCCTCCAAAATTGATTACAGAGCTCCGCTCATTTTTGGGGTTCTGCGGGTATTATTGACGGCTCGTAAAGGGTTTTTCGACCTTAAGTTGACCCCTGAATGAGTTGCTGCTAGGATGTTTGTCTCGCAGGAACAAAAGCTCCGGGGTATTGGCCCCTAAACCCAAACCTTTATTTCAGCCGACTGAACCTTTTGGAGAACGCTGGAGTGAGCGGTATGAGGAAGCGTTTCAAACTCTGAAGCAGAGTGTAACTAGGGCCCCTGTGCTCGCGTTTTCGGACCCCCAGAAGCCTTATGTGTTGCATGTAGATGCGAGCTTGGAAGGGCTGGGTGGTGTGTTATACCAAGAGCATGTGGAAGGGCTGTGCCCGGTAGCTTTCGTTAGCCGCAGTTTATCAGTGGCAGAGAAGAATTATCCGGCTCATAAGCTGGAGTTCTTGGAGTTGAAGTGGGGCTATTGTGGATAGGCTGCATGATTATTTGTATGGGGTCTCTTTCGAAGTCAGAACGGATAATAACCCGCTGACTTATATAACTAGGTCGGCCAAGCTGGACGCTACGGGACATCGCTGGTTGTCTGCCCTGTCCACTTGCAATTTTAATTTGAAATATCGGCCAGGAAAGAGGAACGTGGATGCTGACGCCCTCTCAAGGCATCCCCACGCTGATTTGTCCCCTGATGATGAGTGGCAGGAGATTCCTGCCCCAGGGGTGCATGCCCTGTGTCAGATGGTAGCTTTGCAAAGGGTTGGCGCCGGGTTCTCCCCTTGTGTTGCTGAGCAGGTTGGCTGTCATGGGT
>JBBMFX010023430.1:0-12330 GCA_037832545.1 Rhabdalestes septentrionalis | reverse complement strand
GTGATTGGTTGATTAGATAATTGCATTAATGAGAAATTGAACAGGTGTTCCTAATAATCCTTTAGGTGAGTGTATATTGCTAAATTGGCACCCTGGATTCATTGTTTTCCATAGAAATTTCAATTCCAGCCTCAATAGTGGGGAATTTGCAAATAAGGCAAGCCTGTGGAGGCAATGTGATGGTCTGGGTCCTGGCATTCATGTAGATGATGCTTTCACACACACCACAGACCAAGTACACCCTTTCATCACAACAGGATGCTCTAATCATTGTGGCCACTTTCTACAGGATAATAATGTAAAGTGGCCCATTATAGTCACATATGAACACACCACTTGTCCATTTTTTGCATTTAAAACAAACAACAAATGAAGAAGTGGGCTACTGCTCCTCTGGCACCCCTTGTGGGGACCTTGGTGAGTCATAAGTGGGATTTGAACCCACAAACTTCTGAATGCAGGGGTAACACCCTGCCCTCTAGGCCACCAGCAGTCTATGTTAAGGAATAGTTTGAAGAGCATGAGAAAAACTTCAAATTGTTGAAATGCCCCACCTCATGGTTTAAAAAAACTGGTGTCTTAGTGGCAGATACCATGTCACACCCTCAGAGAAGTTTCCAAAGGGACTGAAGCACATGGGAACAAGCACAGTCTTGGTCTTTTAGAGGATGAGTCACTTCTAAGGGAGTGGTTTCAGCTCACACCATACCACATTACAAGCTCTATGGAACACAGGCTATGCTGTAACAAAGCTGTTGCTTTTCTTCAATTATGCATTTTGCAATCTGCAATTACTTATAAAATGTTGTACTTTTTTGTGCAATAGACAACTTGCCCTTGCCCATTAATTGAATACAAATTCTCAAAATAAAAAAACTAAATTTACAAACGTAATTATTACATATTTTTAGTAACTACACTCAGTGTCAAAACTTCCTATATTCGTAACGTCTCCAGCCAGTTCTATTATTTACGTTTTATTATTTTCATTTAAAGACGAAGGAGGCAAGGCACCCAAATACAGTTAAAAAGTGACATTTTATTTCCTTAAATATTAACATTCACAGTGCAAAATAAGAACCAATGTGCCGCATGATGGCAGTCATGTCTTAAAACACCCGAGATGTTTCCGGTTGGAAAATGAAATGATGTTTCCAGGTGGTCTCGGTATATTGTGAGTGTTTTTGGATCAGACTTTGCAGATTTAGGACGACTCCGCTTTAGCCCCTCTTAAAAATCCTCCTAGCATCCACACCGTCGTAGTTGTAGGCCTGCGGAGAAATCAAAACACGCTTTTATTACTACATAGATCGATACAAACATACATAGATTTGTCACAGTTAGTTTTTTCATCATAATGAAACAAAGTATGACTTCATACTTCTGGGTATGTTGCAATCCATTTTGCAATAAATCCCCCAGTCAGGTTGGATTAGCCCAGACTTGCTTTTTTTTCTAAGTCTACCTGAATTTACTTCAGAAGTTTGAAGTTGAAATAACATCTACTTGAGATAATAGAATAGTAATACTACATTTGTGAAAAATTTACAGCAAGAAAGTGAAAATTAGTGAGGAAAGTACTTTAATTTCTTTTTAAATTTTGAAATATATATATTATTTTTTTTTTATTATATTTTTGAACATTTGGGGTGAAAACTGAATATAAACATTTTCAGCCTATCCCCGGGGTCTACAGACATGAGGCAGGGACTCACTCTGGGTGGGGCACCAGCCAATCACAGGATGCACACACACACACACACACACACACACACTCAGAATCCACAGTTCATCTGACACTCATGTATTCAGACTGGGGTAGAAACAGGAGACCCCAGAGGAGACCCACACCACCGCAAGGAGAACATGCAAACTCCACACACACACACACACAGACACACACACACAAACGACCAGGACCCAGATTCAAACCCCTGACCCTGGAGGTGCAAGGCAACAGTCCTACCCACTGCACCACTGTGAAGCCTTTCAGTAGAATTTTTCAGGTTAATTTCTTTGAAAAAGTTGAATGAACTGGGGGGTCCCAGTGAACTGGTATGGAATGGTTCATCAACTGGGATCCTGCTTACCTGTACAAGTTCATCACCAACGATCTGCCTGGTGGTCGTCAGGACTTTTCCGTTGTCTTTTCGAGTGAAGTTTCCCTTCAGCGTATCGCCATCAAGGACCCAAGAGCCCTGCGAAATTCAGAAGTTAAAAGGTCAAGCACTCATCTGGGACACCTGAACACAGCAGTGACTAATCCAGTTCCAAACAGCCCACAAACATCTTTTCTCAAAGCCGACCTGCTACAGGGTGAGTGGATTTGTTCAGAAAACCTTAGATTCTTCAAGGCCGAACTTGTCGAGTACCAAAAAAACAACCTTTTCCCTGAAATCATACTAAAATACTAAAACTATGACATTCAAGCTTTTTAACCAAAGCCCTGATGCTTATTGAATTGGTGTAACCTACACAATCTTTTTTATTATATAGGAGGCATAAAAAAATCCTAATATCCCCAATTGTGGTTGAACATACCTTTTAAAACACTGTGGCATAAACCCCAAGCTAAAAATAGTAGTATGAACCATGTTGAAGCCTCATAAACTGGCCTCTGACATTATGTAACAACTCCACACGGTTTGAGGCGAGCATCTAAAGATTTATTCATGCAGTTTATTATGGTGCTAGCCCAGGGGCTTGAAGGATCTTGTAGCAAAACAAAAAAAAACATGTCATAGGTGGTCCATATTTGGGGTAAAGGGAGGGAATTTTGGACCAAATATTGGTAGTGATTGGGATACATTGAAATTATGCGTAAATGATTGGATCATTAATTGCTCTGTGTTAGACACTTTATGCACTATTTGTGTCTGTTAATTCCTATATAATGCACTATGTAGGAAGGTGTTTGAGAGGCACTCTTGCTACTTGTCAGTGTATGTGTCCATACGGCATGTTGCTAAAGTTTAGTTAAGCATTTATAATCATTTTGAATCAGGACAAATAGTTCTATATATTTCTCCATCCATCTTTCCATCTATGCATCTATCCATCCATCTATCTATCTATCTATCCATCCATCCATCCATCCATCCATCCATCCATCCATCCATCGGCCTAGTTATATTTGGGGTAAGTGGTAGGATTTTTGGACCAATTAAAATTAATAGTGGTAATATTTCTTGGAAAGTCATAAAGCCATCACTGACTGAAAGCCAGGACTTTCTCTTAAAGTGGTGAGAGTATGGAGGCCTGTAACCATTTGCTTACAGAGAGTTCGGTGCCGTCTGCCAGGGAGTACTCAAAGGTGACCCCCAGAGTGAAATCCAGCTCCAGCGTGCGGAAAGCGCTGACCTCCTTCACGTGGAACTTGTCTCCAGTCTGCTCCAGAGTGATCTTCAGGTTATCATGAGCCGCGAGCTTCCTCTTCACCAAGTTGACGCCTGTTTGAACACACCCAGAGTGACTCAATCAGTCCTCAATGGAGTAACCATTTCATTATCCATCATTAAGAGAACACACACAAATTTCAATGGCACTTGTCAAGAGGTGTGATGTATTAGTCAGCAAGTGAACAGTCGTTTCTTGTTACTAAAGCAGGAAACATGGGTCCTGAGCAACTTTGACAAGGGCTGAATTATGACGGCTTGGGAGTG
Organism: Rhabdalestes septentrionalis; assembly: GCA_037832545.1. Lineage (NCBI taxonomy): Eukaryota > Metazoa > Chordata > Actinopteri > Characiformes > Alestidae > Rhabdalestes > Rhabdalestes septentrionalis. Next base: position 8,668 of record JBBMFX010023430.1, on the reverse strand, counting down.
TTCAATTTTCAAAAAACAAAAAGAGAAAAGAAAGTATATGTTTACTGCATACTTTATCCATTTTAATATTATGCATACATGTCTGGCTCTTTGATAGACATTATAAACTCCTTGTGTCTGTTAGTATCTATCTATCTGTCTATCTGTCTACCTGTCTGTCTGTCTGTCGGTTTGGCTGTCTATCTGTCTGCCTAGTTAGCTAGCTAGAGAGCTGTCTGTCTGTAACATCTTCTAACTAAATACATCAGAAATTTTATTTTCACAGCATTTCTTCTTTAAGGAACACCCTGGTATCAGTTCATAAAACACACAACACACTTATGTACTGTTTTCAGCTATTAACCTCAAAGCTAAAGGTTAAAAAAGTGCAACAGGCACAGTGCACAAAACCGTTCATTGTTGTAATGTAATGAATGAGTAGCTTGGTTGCCTTGAAATGAGTCAACACTGTTTAAAACACAAATGACTGTTCTATTTACGTATTATTTGTTAAGTGTACAGTGTTATATATAATCATAGTTGAAGGCAATATTTCTTACCCATTTGTTCCATAAACTTTTCATAGTTCTCACTGCGGTCCACTTTCCATGTGCCATTGAACGTCATGATGGAAGGAGGTTGGAATGTGTAGATCAGTGTGTGTGTATGTGTGTGAATGTGTGTGTGTGGGTGTTTGCACCAAAGTGGCCTTCTGTTTCCTCACTCCGCTCCTTTTATACAAGAGCTCCGCAGCACACCCACTTATCTTTCAGCAATATCTACATGCTGATGTGGCCGAGTAAAGCTCACGCAGACTAAATCTGGGCCCCTCTCGAATTGGACAGAAGGGGAAAAAAAACAAAAAGCAAAAAGGAGTTCCCTGTGTGAGAACAAATATCAGCCTGTGCGGGACGAGCAAATATTCACATTTGATTAACAGGTTGGTTGTTCGGGTTCACTGAGCCTTTTTGATGGAGAGAGGCCAAGGCTAGACATGTTTACACTGTGAAGGTGTGTCTCAGTCGCAGGTAACCTGTCGGGCATGTGAACTGACAAAGTACATTGTAATGAGGTAATGAGGTGAATGCATGAAGCACTTTCTCAAGCACTTTCTCAGCGGCGTCTTTAGTAACTGGCAGGACGAAGTGCTTGTGTTTATAGAAATGCAAAATGATGGTGTGGATAATGCGTAAAATTTATGCACACAGTATCGAATTTACAATGCAACAAGAGTGTAAAATTAATACTGCACACATAGTGTGTATATAGTGTACAATTTACAGGGGCTCAAAGGACTGAATAGTACTGGAATATGATTCACACAATGGAGCCAACAACAATTTTAAATGTATAGTGTGGGTATAGTGCACAAAAAGAGTAACGTATAGCGTGTAACTATAGTGTTCCATTAATAGTGCAACTATATTGTTACATTTTAGTGCACATATGTAAAATGTATTGTGTGTATATAGTGTAAAGATAGCACACATATATTGTGAATTTTAAAGTCTACAAAGAGTGTAATATTTATGGTGCACCGTTTAGAGTGCATCTATAAAGTGTGGAGATTGTGTAAGAATTCCAGTGTATTAACAGTTTAAAAGCTATGGTACACATGCATATAGTGTTCAAATTATAATGCACATATGGTGTTAAATATGTGATGTAAAACACAAGTCTTTGATCTCTGCATGTAGAGTAGAGCAAACTTCAGACCTCAGTTCATGTCTCAGACTAAAACAAAAGGCTACTGAGTTCCCTTCACTTCCCTATAAAACCATTTGTGTAAATGACGTGAGAAAGATAAAGAACATTCACATAAATGAAAGGTTCTTTTAAACTTCAACAAGATCTTACATACTATTTACTACAATGGTTCCTATAAGAGGACCCATATTTAGATTTGTTACTTTGTCACTTTTAATTGCCATTAATTGCATGCTTATCTGTGATTTGTCATGATTGATTGCACTGAGGGGCGCCGCTAGGGGGGGAACGGTTAGAACAATTCTAGGGGCCCAGCACTGACAAGGGACCCTGTTAGGGGCTAGTAATATTATCTTAATAAAGAGGGGGGGGCAAAATTCTCATCTTTCATGGGGCCCAAGATTTCTGTCAGCGCCCCTGATTGCACTGTTATATGCAAAATGTAAGAATGAATTAAAAAGTCGTTTATTGCGCGATTTTATTTTTTAAAGTACTGCTATATGAACAAAAGTGCAATAAGATTTGTTTCACAAACCCTTGCAGAACAAAGTCTGTCCCGGGGAGCTGAATGAGTAAAATAGCATCAGCTTCTTGTGACTGCAGAATGGGGAAGTAGGTACGAGAGGGAGAGTTATCGTCAGCTTGGCCCTGACCTGTCTGAAAAATGCATGAGGTTCTCGCACCAACCAGCAACTCCCATCGCAACCAGCCCCAACTTCCCCAGCAACCAGCACCAGTCGGTATCCTCAACACCTAGGCTGAGTAAGAATGAAAGTTGCATGACCCCAGAGAGGAACCCATGTCTGAAATCGCTGGTAAAAAACCCACGTAACCTGTGTTAAGGAGCATTTTCTTTTCAGAGCACTCTCTCAGCACTCTGGGAACAGACCTGCTCTAAATGCCTGGGAAAAATAATAAACTTGGTTTGATTTTAAGAACCTCTCTGATCTTGAGACTTGAATCTGTGGAACACGACTTTTTCCACGCCCGGAAATGATATAGCACACAGATCCCGTGCCTAATGGTACAATACTGGGGCTCAAAGGAATGAATAGTGCTGTAATATGAGAAGATATGGTTCCTTTTATGGCACTTGACTAAATAGGCCTGAAGTTTATTTTGTATTATGTAGTACAACTGATATAATGTGACCTGTGTTTACAGCCATGCAAACCCTTATAACCTTATCATGGCTGCATTTATTCTTAACAGCACTGCTTGATTTGTCCCTGAGGACTTCTGTCCCAGTTGGATATAAACCACTTTCATTTACAGCCCTTCTGTTATCACATACCCAGAAGGGTGTGTCATGTTAGATTCATAATAACGGTATTATCAACCCATCACCATATTTGTAAAGAATACCGACCAGAGTTCAACAGGCACTTTCATCGCAGAAATAAAGAAGTACATGGCCAGTCTACTTGTTAGTGCTCCGCACAACAAGGTTGTGGGTTCAAATGTAGCTCATGGGCAGCTGGTGGCCTGGTGGTTAGTGAGTTGGCCCTGTCATCAGAAGGTTGTGAGTTTGAATCCCATGACTGCCGTTGGCACCAAGGAGGTACCTTTGAGAAAGAAACCATACCCAGGTACTGCGTGGCTGGCTGCCCACTTCTTCACTTGGTAAATGGGCTGAATGCATAGAAAGAATCTCACACTGTTGTGTGCTCTTGTGTTACTATATGGGCCACTTTGCTTTACAAAATAATTCAATAGTAAAACAGTCAACAATTAAATCCCTTAAGGTATTCTGAAAAAAAAGAAGAAATGTAACCAGCTCATGGTTAAGGCCCTGCAGTCAGGAGGTTGTGGGTTCAATTCCCAAGACTGCTGTGCACCTCTGAAGTACTCAGAGTTTTGGAACACCTGTTTTTCAGGGTTTGGCCCCTTACGTCCACTGAAAGACAATCGTAAAGTCAATCTTCGGTGATTGTTGGTGTGTTGTTAAGTGGTCTGTGTGCTCTTCCAGGTGGTTGTTTAGGGTTCGCTGTCGTGTTCCAGCCCGTCAGTGTGAAATTGGTTTTCTGTGGTCTACTTTGGTATCTCTGGTGCTTGCTAAGGTGTTGTTGTTTGTTAGCTATTGTATTCCTTGTGGTATCAGAGGTCAGAGCTAGCATGTTGTGTCTTGCACATAAAAAGGTCATAAAATAAAGGGGTAAAAATGTTAATTCCAAAAAAATTTTCTTGGTATGATTTGAAATTCTTACCAAACCATTCCAGATTTCTCAAAATATTATTATAAAACGAATGTTAATTATACTGCTATCTTCTGAATTGCATGGTATAATTGCCATTATTGATGTTCATTTCATCCTAGCTGTCGTCACCAAGATAAAGACTGACCTCAGCAGTGTTGAAACTCCACTCATCTCTTTTTATGGTACAGCCCTGCGTAGGGCTTCACTGAAGAAATCGTGTTGTCAGGTGGTGCATCTAGCACTGAAAGTATCATTACTTAGCTGATGTTTAAGTTACACCAACCAGATAAGGTTAATCTACCCTCATGCATACATATTCATGGCCTTGGACCTATTGACCCCTTTGAACATCACTATCTCTGATACCAGGCTTTTCTGCTAGTGAATGAACCTGACAACTCTATAAAAAAGCAAGTGAAAACCTTTGCACAGTATTTATCTCACAAGTGCACAATTGTTTGATATGCCCAGTGGCAATACAGCTCAACTTTGGTGACTTTTAGTGCTTATTATTTTGAAATTAGCATTAGTTTTACCTCCAAAAAAATCTCATTTACCCAGTGAAATCCCACATGTAATCAAGCAGCCAGGATATATTTGGTATAATCTAAGCTTTGCGCTGTGATAATGAAATGCTGAATACACAAATGTGCATAATCAATTTAGCATGTCTAACACTTTTCTCAACTCGAATTTACATAATTTTCTACCTTATTACCAAATTTTACTTCTTTGGTTGATAGATACAGTTGCAAGGTAGACAAGCCTGGTGGTTGGGGAGTTGCTCCTGTGATCAGAAGGTGGTGGGCTTCAATCCCAGGACTGCTAGCAGCACCATTGATGCACCCCTGAGCAAAATACCAACCCCACACACTGCATTTATCAATCTTCTGAAACCACATCCAGCTCTTCATTAGGGTGATGCGGACCTATGGGTTTTGCATGGATTACTCTGGGCTGGAAAAAGAACAAAGCTTAACTTTGTTTTGGGACTCTGGCCCATTTAAAGAAAAACATTAATCTTTCCAAACACAGTAACTAGAGCATAAAAAGTACAATTGTTCATTCCTGCATGTTTTCTTTCACAGACTAACCCCATTTTTGTTGATTCTCTGATTTGGACGCTCAGAGCAAAGCATTTGGTAGGAATCTTTCTCTAGATTTTGATGTAATGTTTTGTAGAAAATTTCACACTACAGAGACACTGTGGTAGGTCTTTCTAATAAAGTGCCCAAAGGGTGGAAGGACATACAAGGTGGGTGTATTTAATAAGGTGGCCAGTGGGAGTAAGTACAAGGTGGGTGTTTCTATAAAAAGTGACCAGTGAGGTAATGTTCATAGTGGGAGTTTCTAAATAGGTGTCCAGTGAGTGGAAGCATGAGGTGGGAGTTTTTAAGAAGTGACCGGTGAGGGAAAGTACAAGTTGAGTGTTTCGAAATAAGTGTCCAGTGAATGTAGTTCATGTGTTCTGCTTTGAAGTATTATAGATTTTTACAAAGCCTGATTTTCTACTGGTTTTATGTTGGAACGCATTGTTTTGAAAACTGTCTAGACAGCCTAAGTGTGTTTATTTAAGGAAAAGGATTATGCGAAAAGTAATGGGTTTAATTGTTGTGGGTCAGATGTGCTCATCATTTTCATATGAACAAAAAAGCAATACACTTAAAAAAGGGAAATTAAATGGAGAAGGAGTAATTTACAAAAGTATCGGCACAAACCTGTTTTTCAGGGCTGGATCCCTCACTTCCAGCGAAGGGCAAACTTAATGCTACAGCAAACAAAGACATTTCGGTTAACACCATGCTTCCAACTTAGTGGACACAGTTTAGGGAAGAACCTTTTCTATTCTGGCATGACTAGGCCTGTCACGATAAACAATTAATCAATTAATTGCATGATAAATAATATGAGGTCGAAAATTTTCTGGCCGCGATCATTTTCATTTGTATGCTCATTTACTTTCCTCCTGTTTTTTCTCTACCAAAAACTCTAAAAACAGACTTCACTGCGGTGCATTGGGCCATCCCACTTACAGGACGGGAAGATTTTTCTATCCGAGCTGGTTCTCTCAGCTCCCACAAGGCTCTTTATTACCATCCGCAGAATCATATTTTAGGCAAACTTGGGAAATATTCATGCTTTTTGTGTTGATAAGCCCTTAGATTGTTTTACAGTTTATTTATATTAAAATATTTATATTTTATATTCTTATTTTTGGCTGTTTTGCTTTCATATTATAATGTTTTTGATTGACACAATCCAGGTCTCACGCTAAGTGTTTGCTGCCATGTCGGTCTTTAACAAATCTGAATCTAAATCTAAAAAAATACTTTTATAGGATTATTTTAGGTTTACATAAATACTTTGGCACATTAATTTTGCACAGAATTAAGTTCAGATTCAGATTTTTCATGTGGCCCCCTGTAGAATGTTTAGCACAGCTGGACATATTGCTACTCCTGAGAGATCCTGCCACACAAAGTCAAGGTATGCTGATGTCTTTCACTCCCAGGGTAATGTGATCTTTAGAAATCAAGGTTTATGGATCTTTGAAAGGGTGCATTTGCATTATTATGCCATTATCATTACATCAGTTGAAAATGGACACAACTATGATATTATCATTTATCGCAATCATTTCTGGGACAATTTATCGTCCAGCAAAAGGTTTTATTGGTTACAGGCCTAGGCATGACTGTGTCCCAGTGCCCAAAGCTCCATAAAAAGCAAGGCTGGATGAGTTTGATTTGGAAGAACATGACGGGCCCTAACAAAGCCCTGACCTCAACCCCACCCAGTACCTTTTAGATAAACTGGAATAGAGATTGCGAGCCAGATCTCCTTATCCAACATCAGGGCCTGACATCCTATATGACGTACAGAATGAATGGCCAAAATATTGTGGAAAGCCTTCCAAGAAGAGTGGAAGCTGTTGTATATGCAAAGGGGGACCAAATCCATATTAAAGTCTATGGATTTAAATGGTATGGTGTGCCGGTTGTAAAAACAGCTTTTAGCACATTTAGCACAATGTTCACACAATTTTCACACATTTAGAGCTAAACGTGTTTAAAAACAGTGTTAGGTTTTGGTCAATTTTCTTGCTGTTTAATTGTTAAATGTTAAATCTAAACGTTAAATCTAAACCCTTTGTTTGTGATAATACCGCCCAGAGAGCCGGAGTTATTAAGACAAAAACGATCGCTTTGGGCAAAAGTATAGGGACACAACGGTTTATGGATCCACGGGGGCTATTATAGAAAACAAGGGGTCTTTGGAAATGTTTCATTGAGCCAAATCTAACCGTGAACCTTCACATTTAGAGTATGACATTTATTGTTCATATTTATCGTTTAGTTTTGAGATCATTCACGTCAAGTCCTCCATGTTGGTGGGGGAATATCAGAGCACTAAGTCCAGCGTCCTGCTATGTACCAGCCAATTGTAATCACAGGGCGTGGCCAATTAGCATGTCTCACGTCATTTGCAAAAGCAACATTTAGATTAAGATTTAACATTTAAGATGTAGATTTAGATTTAACATTTAGATTTAGATTTAACATTTTGATTTATCATTTAACATTTTGATTTAGCATTTAAAATTTACATTTAGATTCAACATTGACATTTAACATTTAACATTTACATTTAGATTTAAGATTTAGATTTAGATTTAACATTTACTTTTAGATTTAAGATTTACATTTAACATTTAGATTGAACATTTAACATTTAGATTTATCATTTAACATTTAGATTTAACATTGAACAATTATGCAGCAAGAAAATGGACCAAAACCTAACACCATTTTTTAAAACACATTTAGCTCTAAAATGCAGTTTCAATAAAAACTCTGTTGGTGCAATGGTCAGGCGTCCCAATATTTTGACAGTATATATTTTTCATGAGGAATACAGTGCAGCTTGTGTTTCAATCTAAATGCCTGTGGTGATACTAATATTTTGGTTGTTTAGATTCAGTTTATATGTGTAAAGGGACATTGGCCCAACACTTCATTTCGCCCAGGCTGGGATACAATGACAGAATCTTTCCACAGATCAGGACTTTGTTCCCACAGTTACACGAAGGTTACCTCTTTTATCGAGTACGTTTCCATGGAGTCACACTATTGACAGGGCAGGTGACCTTTCTTCATTCACCCCGGTGATGTAATCTCAGGAGACAACAGTTTAAAATGGCCAGTAAAGATTATTCATGGCTTATCATTAACAATGTATATGAATGTAGCATGGAGCACATGGAGCATATTGTGCAGAATGTCTTACAGAAAACATGAAAAATAAGTTTTATATTGTACCCCATTTAAATCCAACATCTAAATTTAGTATGAGGGGAAAAAATAGAATCAAATGCAGATTTTCTATTTTCTATCATTTTTATTTCATTGTTGTTGTTTATAATATGTAGAATATTTTTGTCTTGAAAAGATTTTCCATAATGAAAGTTTTGTAAAAGAGAAAAAGCAGATTTTATTGAATATACCCTAGCACCAAAGGACCATAGAATTTGATGTGCTACTTTATCATGAAATACAGGGTGTACCTTTTTATATATATCCCCTATGTTCTTACATATACAGTACTGGTCAAACATTTTAGAACACCCTCATTTCTCTGGTTTTGGTATTGAAAATCAAGTGGTACAATGTCTCATTATTTATTCTGCAGTAAGTTCTTCCCAATTATGTTGCTGAAGTGTGCGGCACTTATAGGTTGCTTTGCTTTCACTCTTCTGTCCACTTCACTTCATCCTAAAGCAGCTG
>JBBMFX010023403.1:0-12330 GCA_037832545.1 Rhabdalestes septentrionalis | reverse complement strand
GGATTTTCCATCCATTCCTTGCTCAGAGTTCACTGAAAATGTTCTGGAATCACTTCTAAGCTAAAACTCCTGGCAAGAAATTTTTTGATTAAGTTAGGAGCTCTCTGAGAGGATTCTCAGAATCTTTAGGGATACGGGCCCTGGCCTGGCCACTTAAGGGCCACGTTAACGGACCGCTGCATTCTTAACTTTGGGAATTCCTGATTTATTGATACCCCTCTAAAAAGTAGAAGTGGTGTTTAACCTGTTATACCTGCACCACACACTGCCATGACATTATTTAATAGTGTCACTGATCTGAAGTACACTGGCAGAGTAAAAATGGGGTGATAAATTGTTCAACTACCCTTACAAAGAGTGGGAAAATAAAGAAATATTATAAAATATTATAAATATTTGTTTATCATTGGTTATTCGTTGGGTCATAAACACCATAATACAAATGCATATAGGCTATTAAAATAAAAGACAAAAATGACAAGTTGCTTGACCAACAGTGAGCTCATAATCCTACATTGTTAAACCACAGATCTTGCAGTCATCATACTCCTCGCAACATTATCACACATAGTAGCAATGAATAATTATTTTGATGGTGTTTGTGGCCTAATTAGTACCATTAATACGGTTCCTTTAACCCTTTATATGGGCAAGGTTATTATAAAATTATACTGTACATTTAGGGTAGCTATTCCAGATAAAACGGTCAATGACTGAAGGTGTAGTTAACTTAAAAACTGTCTTTAGTGTTAAGATATTTGCTGCATTACAATATGTATCAGATTTCTGATCATACATATTAAAAATATTTTTCCCAGTGGAGAACATGTGCTTGTCTGATAAATGCTGCCTCCTATTTTGGGGCAGCTGGTGGACTACTGGTTGGGGAGTTGCTGATGTAGTCAGAAGGTTGTGGGTTCGAATCCCAGGACTAGGGTTACAAAATTCTGGGAATTGTCAACGTTGGAAACTTTCCATGGGAATTTATGGGAGTTAACAGGAATAAATGGAAATAAACTGGGAGTTATCAAAGTTGAAGGTTAAGACATGAAGATAGCTGGTAGAAACAAATATTGCCACAAAATCTTAGCTAAACCAATCAGATTTGATGTAAATACAGTTGAGTATAATTTGCTATTCCTTAATCACAGGGATGTAGCACACTGCTTAATACAGGGCTCTTGGGGCCACACCCCATGTTTCCATCACATGCACAATGATTTCTAGAATTCTGAACCACTAAAACAACCTCTCTGAGTCAGATACACACCACAGACATTTGAATCTACACATTATAGCCAAAGGACTACATACATACAAGTAATTTTTGATGATGTTATAAGTTAGATGATATTTGATCTATTGCTAGCTCTGGTAAAGCAGATATGCCAAATGTAAGCTAGCCAACAATTTTGTATTAAAGAAGGTAGCTTAACATGGTGCTAGCTACTGCAAATATAATGCTGTTTCTTTTTAGACACCTTTCAATTAGTTCAGTTTACACTTTACACATTAGCATTTTTTGGCATCATGTTTAACAGAAAAATGCCACAAACACCATCTAGTGTGTAGAAGCATTTCACACCAAATAAAGTTCATGGAAAGTATTTTTTTATGTGCAAATATTATGCAAAGACATATGTGAGGAATACCACAAAAATGTAGAAGCATATTGCAAAATACCCAGAATTCCCCCAGAGCTCTGATACCTTAATCAGCTCCTGGTCCCTTTGCTTAATTTTACATTTTGCAAACTGACTTGTAATGTCAATGTTCATAATTTTGTTGTTCATTGAAAGAATTGATTGTTCAGTGAAAGCATTCATGAAGTTTTATTTACAAATAAATATTTTGCAGAAATGTCTGCTGATGACAAAATAAAATATTTATTTACGTTGGTATGTGATCCATATAGCTTATGTGTCTTTAAATCATCCAGAATTTCCAATTAATTCACAGTAATTCCTCAAATTCCTGTGGAAAATGTCCAATTTTGAATATTTCCAAAATTCCCCAGCTAAAATTTCCATGGAAAGTTTCTGGAAAGTTTATGGAAATTTACCGGAAATGTTCTGCCCCTTTGCAACCCCACCCAGGACTGCTAGTAACCCACTGTGTTCCCCTTAAGGAAGGTACCGTCCCCACACACTGCTCCCCGTGTGCCCCTCATTGGTGGGGGCCCCGTGCTTCACTTGATGATTTTCACACTGTTTACACTGAGTGCTGTGCTATGGTGTGTTCACAAGTGACTATAAGGGGCCACTAAACTTTTTTTTTTTTACCACACAGTGTCACCTTTACTTGTTCCATTCCTCCCTGAAGAAGCCCAAGTCCTTCACCCTCCTGATCCTGATCATTCTATGCAACCTGTTCCTGTTCGGCCTGAGGAACCTGTGGCAGCTCGCCTTCCACATGTCTGTGGCATGTCTGTCCACGCTGCTCTGCCTCGACCGCAAGCTACTGGACAGGAGCTCTGAACTTGGAGTGTGAGTTTACACACACAGAGCTTCTTCTGGAGCTGCTTCTCAGTGGTCTTTAGACAGAACATGTAATCACATCTTGTCCTGGTTTACCATGAGCTTGTCTCAGCGGAGTAAGGCATAAAGAGTGGATGTACAGAGTGAACAGCAGTAGTTGGTCACTCTGAAATTACAACTAAACAGTGTGTACGCACAACCATTTCCAACGGGAGACCACCCTGAAAGACTGACAACAGAAAAACGTTTTCTGAATTTTTCAACAAATGAAGGTTGCAACATCTACATTTTTTTTGTTTTACTTAAGCCTAAGCCTGTCACTACTGATTTTGTACACCAACAATTTTGACAATTAGATTTTTTTAAGGCCCAACAGTAAAATTAACTGACAAATGATCAATTATATACATTTTACTGGAAAAAGATATGCTTATATGCCCTTAAAAGTAATACTATATGACAAAAAATTTAAACAAATACATGTGTCCATCAGTTCCTTGTAAGGAGGACTAATCATGAATTGATTATTTGTAACTGATTTGTAACTGATCTTTTTTTTTTTTACATAGGGTTTATATTAGTCTTCATGAGAGTGTCATAATGTTTAATCATTTCTCAGATTTGACTATAAGTCAAAGCTTTTACTCCAGGCTTTTGATTTAAAAGGCCTTTTTTATGAATCAAAAGTAAAAATATTTTCAGGGCATGGTTTGAATGTAGTAAGTTTAAGAAACCAATAAAGGGATGCACATTGTTAGGGGTTCAGCTTAAATAGTCAGTAATAGCAAAATAGGAGAAATTCTATCAAGGCTGCATAAAGTGAAGATTTAAGTAGGAGTTAAAATGACTTTTTTTTTGTTTTGCTTTTAGTCTTAATTAATTTAAGTAGCTGATAGCTTCAGCTCTGTATCAGCTAACATACATGCATCATAGGACCTGGCTTACAGATTTTTCCAAAATATTTTTTGCACTAAATCATTGTTTACAGATGGACAAAAACGTTGCATCATTGTATGTTGGAGTAAGACTGCTTATAAGTTCGATTTGTAGCTAATGGTGTTTTAATAAGGAACAGTGTCTTAATTTTTGAACCTTTTGAACCTGAAGAAAGAATAAATCAGTGCAGTGTTCACAGAGCCCATCCTACACAGGGATAATATCGGTCAAAATTTGACAACTCCTGCTTGTATGCACATTGCTGCAAAAACGTCCACGAATTTTTTGGGTAATGGCATCATTGAAATGTGAATTTCTACTCATACAATAGGACAGAATCCTGTTGTTTAAGTGGAGAACCCTATTTAACTGTATTACAGCTATTCAGGTTGCAAACACAATTGTTATCATAACATAACAAAATTCTCATGAGGTGAACGAATAAAAAATAAATAAATAAGGAAATAGAAGTAATAAACAAAACATATGCAATAGGCAATATTGAGATAATTGGGAACTGACTCCAGTAAAGCACTGGAACTACTAGAATATAAAACATAAATATATAAAATAAGAGAATTGCATTGGCCGGTATTGTCAGTTATTTGGATTTTTTTAATCTTCTAAAATCCTATCAGTCCGACCCTGGTTTTACCCTGAACAGAAAAATGTTTATTTTCATGCACTTATTACTAAACGTAGTCATATCACATATATGGGGTTTGAAGAAAACCCCATAAAACTCCAGTTCATGAATGTCATTTTATCTTTCTGACCTTTTTCCATGTTCACAGATGGGGTGTGCAGAATAAGCTTTGTTTCATCACACTGTAAATGTTGTAGTGACAGTTAGCATGTAATGCTACGTTCTTCAATATTTAATATAGCATGTGGTGCTATATGTAGTGAAGTGACTTATGGCAATGCCTTATTATTGCAGTATGATTCGCATATTCAAAAACGAATTAGTACAGAAATCTCCCAAACTCAAAGGGCTCATCTTCGATTATGGTTTTTGACATTCTGCTATAAAATTGACATACTGGGGGAAAAATAGATAAACATTTAAAAGACTTTTGTGGTGTAATAGCAGGATTTCAACATCTGATTTTACAATTTTACGGCAAAACTTTTTGAACTCTGCGAATGCATACTTGCTCATTATTCAAGTCCGTGATTCAAGTACTGTGTATGTTCAGATAAAGTATTTTTATAAGCTTACACTTTTAATGTTTAGATGTAATGTATAGAGTAGAGGACTGAACTTATTAAGGTTGAGTTGCAGTAATTTACTGCAAGGAAACAGTTGCGTTTTAAAACATTTTAGAACTCTTGATGATGTACAAAGTGTATTATTTTTGCTTTTAATTTATTGTTTGAATATCAATTTTAATAAATGAAGGTATGTTTCAGGAAAGAGTCCAGACGTGCTGCACATCGCGGAGCACAACCTTGTATTTCTAAAACTTCTGTATAGGAGAAGATGGTTTTATTTGTAGACATCCAATCATAACTTAATCTTCATGCAATGTAATGGGCCAAATTATGAAACTAGTATGTATGTTTGTGTGCAAATACACAGGTCTGGGAAAAAAATCAGAGACCACTGCAAAAATGTTCAGTTTGATATTTTATAGGTCCAAGTTTTGAACTGAACAGCTTTGCCTTTGTTTTTAAGAACTGCTGACAATATTTCTCCAAATTAAAATATTGTTCTTTAAAGCATCATTTTAAGGCAAATGACAAAATAAGACAAAGTATGCAGTGTTTACAGAGTAATTCAAAGAAAACAAATCTCTTCTTCACTCTTGAACAAAATGGCAATAATTACCATTGACGAACTTCTTGTAGTGTTTTACCATCCAACTGGTCTCATTTCGAGACGAGAGGGTTGATTATAGGAGAGTTTCCTCATTAAATAAAATATGATTCAGGTGATCACTAATCGGTCCCTCATAAAGCAGAATGAGGTGCTTTTGTTGGAATTTAACAGGCTGACTTGGAGTGCCTTTCACGGAATTATGCTCTCTTAGATATATATATTTTTTTTTTCATTAGATGAGATACAAGGTTGTGTTCCAGCAGTGACTGCACACTGCCTGAGCATTTTTATGAACCACCATAATCCAGAATTTGCAGAAACCAAATAACTTTAATGTGCTTTCTGATCGTTTCGACAAAAACCTCCAATGTGCTTCAGCCAAGCTCATGCAAGCGGATTATAGATTGTGTTTAGACTATATAGGTGAATTTCTCTATAGAATAGTTTCTACCAACAGTTTTTTTAAACCGGCCATTTCAGTTAGTGGCATTATTATACAGGCTAAATCACAGCAGCTCATTAACCTCCAGTTTGAAAGTTTTACTGCTAAGAGTGAATTAGGCTGCTGTTTAAATCCACTCGGCTGCTTTGGGAATGGATGATGTTTGTTGAATGTACGGCCAAAATACTATCAAACACCCACTGCTCTGCTTTTCATTCCTGCAGTAAATAAATAAACCACTTTTCGTTCCTTGAATGGACAATGTTTCAGATTCTGCTATGACCAAGCCTTTCATCCCTGTCGAAAACCCCCCCATAACTTTACAAGAGAAGGCACAAATGTTCAAAACTTGCAGTGTAAGCTAATGAGGTTTTATTCCAAGTGACTTTGGAGCATTTCTAATAAAAAGCTAAAGACAGCTGCTGTGTATGAATGATAAAGAGAAACCAACATTTTATTATTATTTATTTTTTTGGACTACGGCAATATACTTAACCAGCAATCCTGCCCAAATGTTCTCCAGTTTTCTGGATTTGGATGTGTGGGTGTCAGTATGACTTGTATGTGAGGTTTTGTTTTCTAATAGAGTCGTGGTCATTAACCCATGCTGACCATAAGAATGGTGTCCGATTGCTTCAACTACTGTAAGGAGATGTCAGTTATTTGCATTTGTGGTGTATGAAGCACTATTTTATCATGATTTGTGTAATAAATGATCAAAAGGAAAAAGGTCACTGTGTTTTCTCCTCAAAAAATTTTGAAACCTCTTATATGCAAATGAAAACCTAAGTTTTCCTGGTATTTTTTAGGTACAGGCTCTATTTAACATGCTGGAGAAAATGTAACATAAAATGCATTGTGCAGATGTTTCTGTGCAGCTCTGTGGAAACATTTTCATAGACAAAATCATCGTCATTTCACTAGGGGTACCAATGTATTGTGGTGCTCATGTATTTGCGGTGCTTGTACCTGACCACTAGGGGGCTCTCTTAACCCATCCTTCCATCTTTACTATACACTGATCAGCCACAACATTAAAACCTCTACAGGTGAAGTGAATAAAATGGATTATCTCATCACAATGGCACCTGTCAAGTGGTGGGATATTAGAAAGCAAGTGAGCAGTCAGTTCTTGAAATTGAGGTGTTGGAAGCAGGAAAAATGGGAAATGGATCTCAGGATCTGAGACATTTTGGCCTGATTTTGACTACTGGGTTGGAGCATCTTCTAAATGTGGTGTTTCTGGTAAACAGTGATATGCACTTGCCAAAAGTGCACCAAGGAAGCACAAACGGTGAACTGGGGATAGGGTCATGGGTGCCTGAAGCTCATTGATGCGGCTGAGGAATGAAGGCTTGCCTGCCTAGTCTGATCCCACATAAGAGCTACTCTGGCAAAAACTGCCCAAAAAGCTGAAAAATACTGGCTATGATAGAAAGGTATCAGAGCACAGTGTATCGCAGCTTGCTTTTGGAGGCTGTGTAGCAACAGACCAGTCAGATTTCCCATGCTGACCCCTGTCCACCACAAAAGGACCAACGGTAGGACCATGAGATTCAGAACTGAACCATGGAGTGATGGAAGAAGGTGACCTGGTCTGATGAAAAATGTTTTCATCATATGAATGCCTGGGTGTGTTCGTATCGCTTACCTGGGAAATAGATGCACCCAGAAGAAGTTGGTGGAGGCAGTGTAATGCTCTGGGCAATGATCTGCTGGGAAACCTTAGGTCCTGTATTCATGCTGATGTTAGTCAAGTCTAGTTTATTTCTCTAGCCCATTATCGCAAAGGTCATTCAATGTGATTCACACGAATATATTAGAGATTTTAAGAATAGAAAATCAATTGAAGAAGATTAAAAGTGTAATGAATATGGGGCCAATCACACAAACACTGATGCAGACCAAGTTCGCCCTTCATGGCAACAGTATTCCCTGATGGCAGTGGCTTCTTTCAGCAGATTAACACACCCTTCCACAATAGAAACACTCTTCAGGAAGCGTTTGAGTCACATAACAAAGAGTTCAAAACATTGACTCGCCTTCCAGATTCCACAGATCTCGATCTGATTTTTTATCTGTGGGATGTGCCGAACAAAACTAGTTCAATCTTTAAAGGACCTCACAATATACAGGACGTAAAGGATCTAGGTTCTAGATCCCACTGCACAACTTCAGAGGTCTTGTTGAATTCATAGGATGATTTACATATTAGACAGGAGGGTTTAGTGTTAAGAATGATCAGTTGAATTGTCCCACTGGATTTTAGGATTGAATGTGAAGAATGGTAGTTGCTGAGAGGAACTGATGTAAGAGTGAGTCCCTGGGTGCATTCCAGTCATGATTAGTCAGATCATCTTGCAACTAATTTGTCCCTTTCACTGTTTTTAATGTCACACAAAACAACTCCCAAAAAACGAGGAAACAAGAAGAAAAGTGGGTCCTTGAGATTGAAGCAACTGATCGCTCTCCTTGGAATATATACGGTCCTGTTGACCCCAATTTGAATAGGTCAGTAATTAGCAGAGCCTCAGAGACGTGCTCCTGCATGCTGAGGATCAGTTTGATGACTTGGGGAAAGAAAGTGTTGGCACAACAGCAGTTTAATTGTGTTGCTGCGTGCTGCATAGCTTAACTTGAGGGAAGCAGCTTAACTAAAATTGCAATAAGAATTTTTAAAAAAATTTGGGGGGGCCAAGCAGAAAGTTTTCTGGGTATTAAACTACTACTGGCAGTCCCGGTAAAAAGAAAATTAGCACACTGATAAAGGACATTTGTCTGATTCTGCTCACTAAGTTTCATGTTTGCACCTCGAGCACTCTAGCACCAGCAGTGGGTTCAATTTGAAGGTGCATTTACACATGTAACTAATACCATTGGATTCTTTGGCTCAAGCCAATTTTAACATGTCAGAAACTTTTGGAATCCTTTACTGCCAATCAAAGTCAGCAACATACATTTTTACTGCACCACCCATCCATCTGACTGCTTGCTGCTCAGCTCATTTGGTTTAAGTTTGTCTAGAATAATGGAACAAGTAAGCAAGGCATAGAAAATACTATTTTGTATGATTTTTCCTCAACCTTGTGCTATTGTGTTTAACAGAGGGATTAAATATAAGAATGCTCACTGTTAACTGTAATATTTATTCACCTTATTCATCAACTGTCCATGTACTTCTATTATAAGTGCATTTTGCTTTAATCTGTTTCAGTTTATAAAAATGAATGAAGACCACCTCATTTACATATCTGGCAATTCAGCTTCATTTGCTGCATACAGAGATTGGTCAGAGCACCCATTCTGACGCTGTCCACCCTAAAAGTGCCTATGATGGGCATGTGAGCATCATACCTGGACCATGAGACAATAGAAGAAGATGGCCTGCTCTATATAATCCTGATTTCTTTGACATCATTTGGAGGGCCAAGTGTGTGATCATCACTTACCTGGCACAAGATGGCACCAGGATAGGAA
This sequence comes from Rhabdalestes septentrionalis, assembly GCA_037832545.1. Classification (NCBI taxonomy): domain Eukaryota; kingdom Metazoa; phylum Chordata; class Actinopteri; order Characiformes; family Alestidae; genus Rhabdalestes; species Rhabdalestes septentrionalis. The sequence goes on along the minus strand of JBBMFX010023403.1, from coordinate 3,176 downwards.
GACGGTAAGCAGGTGGAGGCAGTGTGATACCCTGGGCTATAATCTGCTGGGAAAATTGGGCACATTTACATATTTCTGTCTACTCAGCCCACAAAAGTTTTGCCTCCCCTATGACATATACCTGTGTGCCAGCCCAGTCTGATTTCTGAATAAGGCACAATATCGGACAGCCAATCAAAATGAAGCTTACAATAAAAAAAGTCGTGAGATATCCTAAATAATCATGATTTTCATACAAGAACTGTATACCTGGAAAATGTTTAGATTGACTCTATACTATGATTTCACGCAATGTTTTTTCAATGTAGTGCAAATCAGAATAAAGCTCAATATAAAAATATCAAGAAACAGGTTGAATATTGATAATTTACTTATAATAACTTAAGAAATGGTCATGTTGTCTGTATATAATATTTTTTTTCATCGTATGTCTGAATAAAAAAAAATGCACAAAATCAATCTACAGAATTAATATCTGCATTGGGCAATGATTTCCGCCTGTTTTTTTGTACCTACAAAAAATCATCATAGAAGTCAGGGGGAGGTTAAGGAATTGTGAAAATAAGAGGCAAAAAGTGACTATGAAACATGAATACAAAACTACAACCAGGCACTCATAAACCTGAGTGATGTCTGGAGGCGTACCCACCTAGTGGAATTTTGCCTCTGATCAGAAGAGACTGAATGACTAAACCAGCATCCAAAAGCAGAGCCCTGGAATAATCCAAATGGAGGTTTGGGGGGGTGGGTGGGTCTCCTGTTAAGTAATGCCCTAGGGTTTGGACTGGCAGGACTTTATATTGCTGTGCTGTGAGTGGTCTATCAGGGGAGGTGATGTGTGACTGATAGTCCAATTGACTTTTGCTGAAATCCCACAGCTCAAGAAGTTAAAAGTGGTCGCAAGTTTACACACGGGGGCGTGCTGGTCAGTCTCATTTCAGGGTGTAAATAAAGAAAACTGAGGATCACACACAGGTCCTGATCCCACTCTTGGCCGGATTGCGCCTGCAGTCTAACACCTCTGTCTCGTGGTAAGAGGATTGTCCAGAGCCCCTAGGGGGATCAAAATGATGGACAAGATCACAGCACAGTGGCAGCAGAGTCTCTGGACCAATGCAGAATCCAGTCCTCTTCAGAGGATTTCTTTCTAAGCAACTTCAGTACAAAGAGGTGGTAATGCAGCAGTGAGAGGCATACACATTGTGACAGTGATGGAAAATGTAATTATATATTGCATATTCATTAAAAATATAGCTTTTGCACTCTTAAAACTAAAGACTTCCAAACGATTCTTGGTTTGGACACATGGCTTTAGGAGAAGCCTATAACTGTGCAACATCTTTACATTATCTAAACGTTCCTTTAACCTTAAACAGGGTTTCTCAAACTTGCATTTATGAAGAGACATCGATTGAAAGGTTCTTTATGGAACCAAAGGTGGTTCTTCTATGCCATCAAGCAATAGTCAATATTGGCCACAAAATGAACATGATTCCTGCAAGATAAACAGAGATATGCACAATTCTGAATTCCTGGTCAGATCTACATTTTATTTATGAATGTATTCCTGGAACTAAATTAACATATTGTGTAAATTTATTTCCATTTTTACTGATAAAAAATATTTGTAATTTAATTTATTAAACATGATTTTATTCTCAAATTTAACCATATTCTATATTGCTGTGAAAACATTCTGAATCATAAAAATAAACTTTATATTTTATAGAGTTTTTTTCTTTTTATCATATTTATGTGTGTTCCAACTTGTTCGGGAGTACATTTGTCACTGTTGGCCAGGTTAAAGGCAGCTTACCTGATTATTTAACAGGTTAGAAATAGATTTCTGTGGTAGTTATTTGTTGCTTTATTTGTTGCTTTATGTTGCTTATGTCAAATTAAATGTCAAATTAAATAAACAGGAAAAAACTCTGAAGATTTATATTTCATTGGTGTCTAACATGAAGCAGTGATATAAATGTTTATAAATTCTTTAAAAATTTGCCAGTGTTGAATGTGGAAATCTGTGAGTGTATCCAGGTGACATCCTCTAACAAAACTGAGCCGAGTTTATTTACTGGCTGGAATAGTTATTTATTCGGGGTTTGGCAGGCATTTCCATCTAGAAGAAAAGTCTTCTACCTGTAAACAAAATGTTTTTTGATAATTCTGTTCAAATTATTCTGTTTTTGCAAAAGCAAGCTTTAAAAATGCACAAACCACAGAAAACATGTAAACACAAACACAACAGAATTTAAAGTACAGATGGATTACTCTGAGTCGCCTGTCCTCTCTGGGGATGCACTCGTTTATCCTCCTCTCAGAGCAGAACAGATTCTCTGTCTCTCATCCAGAGCCAGTTCATGGGGTCTCTTGCTATTTTTCCTGGCATATATATGGAAGAAAATGGGTCTAAATGGATACAAATATTTCAAAAATATTTTTCTAGTGTTTCAAACAGGAATGACCTTTAGTTTGGATGCTAGAAAAAGGTCTTATACATACAAAATATACAGCATATTTGTGGTAATGTTTTTATATTTTTCATTACCATTTTGTACAGTAGGGATTTGGTCAAAATTAATAGTTGCGGTGTCGCCAGATTTGGAAAGGTGATACTCCTGCAAAACTGGGCTGTACCCTTTACCACTACAGTAAACAGTTTAACAAATGTATTAAACTGTTGCACTGGTTATTTATACTTACATGTGATGTTTGGGATGAATCTAGCTAGGGGTCCACCAAACACAGTGCACCCAATAGTCAAACGTTTTTCTGAATGTTATAACTATCAAAACTATAAAGGGTAATATATATATATACATATACACAAACATATACATACAAAGTCGTGCTTTGATCCCCAAGACCGCTAGGCACCTCTGAGATACCCTGAGTGAGGTAGTGTCCCCACCCACTGCTCCCTGGGGGCTCCCGTCTTCACTTGGTGAATGGGTTAAATGTGTTAAATGCAGTAGCGGAAGGCACACCCCTAAAATACACTCAACAAAAATATAAACGCAACACCTTTGTTCCTGCTCCGATTTTTCATGAGATGGACTGAAAAATCTAAAATTCATTCCAGATACACAATATTATCATTTCTCTCAAACATTGTTCACAAATCAGTCTAAATGTGTGATAGTGAGCACTTCCGCTTTGCTGAGATAATCCAG
>JBBMFX010023374.1:0-10207 GCA_037832545.1 Rhabdalestes septentrionalis | reverse complement strand
CACTTACACTCACACACTGTAGGCCCACTTACACTCACACACTGTAGGCCCACTTACACTCACACACTGTAGGCCCACTTACACTCACACACTGTAGGCCCATTTACACTCACACATTGTGGGCCCACTTTCACTCACACACTGTTGGCCCGTTTACAACCATTCTTTCTATAAATGCTATAAACAGTGCCCTCCAAAATTATTGGCAACCTATTTTAAAATGATTGAAAAAGGCTGATGAATTTTCCGCTTAATATTTATCAAATGTTTGATTTACTCACCAAAAAATATGCATATGCATATGAACCATATCCAGATTAGTCCAGTATTCACTGGTTATCACTGGTGATAATACATTTTATTCCCAAAAAATGGTCGTAATCATTGGGCACACCCTTTATAAGATTTTCCGCAAGTGCACAACTGAAAGCTATCGGTATAAAGATGTGCAATCTGAAGTGATGTCCTGCCTTTCCTCTGCAGGAGCTGAAGGGCCGAATCCTGGTGAAGGCTAAGAAGCTGACTCCTGGTCAAATAGGAAAGACGAACAGCTCCGCCAGCTTCTCTTCCAGCTCAGACGAGGAGACAGGAGGCAGCATTAAGAGCCCTAACAAAAAAGACCCTGGGAAAGTAGGTTCCAGAGTCACTGTGGTTTGGGTTACATATTCAGGATCTTCTACATTTAGAACCTGCTGGAAGCAGCTATGTCCACTCTGTCTGGAAATATGTAAGATCTTCAAAACATTCAATTTACCTGTAATGTGTTAATGTTTGACAAACTGGGGTGGGGTAGGTAGTAATGGTATACAATTTAACAGGGTTATGTACTCAGGATGCAAAAAAGGGAACTGTACACACATAAAGACAGCAATTAAATCAGGGGTACATTGTAAAAACAAAGTTCTACCAGCGGCAATACTTATAAAACACTCATCACTAACTGAGTCGGCACAAATAAACTCTCACAATCATTGTCCAGACTGAGACTCATAACACTCCACCCTGTATGCTCATATCAGGTCAAATTGAGTGAAAGGTCGAAAATACTTTGTTTTGCTATAACATCCATGCAATCCCCATGAATGCAGATAGAAAGGTGAGATTCCTTGCAGGACATAATATAGAATACAGAGTTATTTATTGACAATATTACATTTCCAGACTACACCATACAAATATAAATACTCTGTAATGTTTGTTTACATTTTCGAATGGATGTACATGAAGCACGCAAACAGCACAATGTCTCATTCCCGATATTTTGTGTGAAGTTTTCTTGTTTGCTTTGTGTTATCTTGTTTAAATGGAATTTTTACCTTTATTAACTTACCCGTGATCCAAAAGCAACAGAAAGTAATCATATTTATAAATAAGTCATTATTTACCTAATGTTCAGTTATTTGCCAATACATATTACATTCATTACCATTACAGATTAGATTTGTTTTGCTTTAATGATGAGGTGGGATGAAGTCCAGCACAAGCTTCCTCCAAGCATCATTAGAACTTTTTGTACATTTTAGCTAAACTCATTTCTAGGAGAACACTCATTTCCAGTTCTTCTAAATCAACAACAGTGTTGGTCAGCTGTGTGGATAACTGCAATGATCTATTTAAGACAGGTGTGAAGGCTTGTGTGTGTATAAGGACATGTGTATGCTTTCTCCTCTTTTAGCCATTGAGCTCCTCTAAGCTGAGTCCGGAGTTGTCGGATTTGGTGGTGTACTGTAGCAGCGTGTCGTTTGGGGGATTCGAGGCAGCCAGTCAGAAACCCCCCAGTGAGATGTCATCTTTCTCTGAAAACGATGCACTCAAACACATCAAAGACTCAGGTGAGGCTACGCCTTTCAGACTAAATGGTCTCTTATCTGATTGACTGTCCTGTATTGTGCTTCATTCAAAAAGTAGTTAGAGCTGAACAGTTCTGTGTAACTTAAAAAAATTACTAAACTAAACTTTCTAAAAAAATTTAATAATAATAATAATCGGCAGTTTAGTTTCTAAGGGCCATTTGGCCTGCAAAGTTAATGGGTAAATTTTGAAACAGCTGTAATGGTACATTTTAGCACACTACATCAGTCTGTTTTGTTTAAGCCTGATATGGGCTCTCTAAATTCTAAAGTGGGTGTACTATCATATCTGTCATAGCTTTAATCTGAGGGTTTAGAGAAATGACTGAAGAAATTGTGAAGGGATGTCTTAAGACTGTGTGTTGGTCAATATTGTGGGTGATAAATGTTGTTAGCCTGTGAACAAATTTAAAAAAAATTTGGACAAATGTGCAGTTATTTATTCTTTATGTGCTTGTGTCCTCCAATAGGAAAGCTCTTTGTAAGGCACAACAGTAGGCAGCTGAGCCGAATTTACCCATCAGGTCAAAGGCTACAGTCCTCCAACTACGATCCGCAGGACATGTGGAATGCAGGTTGTCAGATGGGTAAGCCCAAAACCAAATGAGCTCTGAAGCATCTTTCCACATGAGTCAAAGTTTCATAAGTTTCCTGTCCCAATGAAAATATATGCTTCGGTTGACAGGGAAACAGGTAGAGTTCATGTTCTTGGTGTATATTAGGGTATTTATACGGGTATGTATTCTATTGCAGATACATAGAAGATCCACAAACAAGCAGGCTTTTAATGCTTTTATACTCTGGGTATATTTCTATACTGAATTTACCTATGGCTTGTAATTACCTAGTGATGTCCTTTAAGCATATAGGATAATGGTTCTGTCTCCGTGTTTGTCAGTGGCTCTTAACTTCCAGACGCCGGGAGAGCAGATGGATCTGAATCGCGGCCGTTTCCTCGCCAATGGTGGCTGTGGATACGTGCTGAAACCAGACTTCCTGTGTCTGTCAGATTCTAACTTCAACCCCGAGAACACCGGAGGAGGACCCGGACACATACCCACCCAGCTCACCATACGGGTCAGAAACACTCTTTCTCCCTATCTCACAAACACACACACACACTCTATCTACTCTTTACCTCCATCACTTTTCTCATTAAACTAATGCTTTATATGCCTCTTGGAGACAACACTTTATATGCAATATTATTAAATCTCTGTATAATTGAATTATTAAAAAAATCTGAAACTATAAATAAGCATATCAAATCTGAATTGCTCACAGTGGTCCCTCTGAAAGCTGCCTCAGTGAAAGTGAATGAACTCCCATCATATGAAATTGCTTTTAATACACTTCCAGATCCCTGGGATATTTTTTCATGATAGGTAGAAGCATGCATAGGTTTGCTGGTGTTTTAAGTTGGCAAATGGGTACCCTCAGTTCCCATTAGCTTCACTCATCACTCTGAAAAACCCTCAACGATTAAATTCTGTAAGAGTTCACCCTTTAAGAAACTATTCTGTGTCCCCCACAGGTCATTTCTGCCCAGCAGTTACCCAAAATAAACACAGACAAGCCCAACTCCATCGTGGACCCATTAGTTTGGGTGGAGATCCATGGAGTGTCGATCGATAAAGCCCGTGCCAAAACCCAACGCATCAACAATAATGGTATGACCAACGCTCTCCTGATTTTCATGCTGGTCAAGAGGTTTTATAAACTTTTGACCCTTCAAGTGTATTAGAATCGATTCTGACTATGTAACATGCAGTCAGTGCTTGCTTAATAGATCGAACACACCTTATCTGCTGTACTGCATCAGGCATTTGTCCAAGATTAAGTAACCAATACTAATGGATGTCCTATCAGTGTGATATCTGCTCCCGTCAGTGAGGTAATAGTGAAACCAAAGATAATGTTTATTAGTATTGCATTCCGGATCAAACATTTACCCTGGCACCCTCAAATGGCCATCCAACTTAATTTACTATTAAGTGCTGAGCGTCTCTGTTACTCATGACTGTTATCTTTCAAGGAGAAGCTCACTCCATTATGCAGAGATAATGTCCCGACTACACAGATATTTGCTGCTCAACCGAGCGTGTAACTTGTGTGTTGTGGTGACTGCAGGTTTTAACCCTCGCTGGGACTGCACACTGAGCTTCCAGCTGCAGGTCCCAGAGCTGGCCCTGGTGCGCTTTGTGGTGGAGGACCACGACCACACAAGCAAGAACGACTTTGTTGGCCAGTACACCATACCTTTCACCAGCTTGCGCATAGGTGTGTGTTAAATGTGATTTGCCTGTTGTTAATTTAAATGATTGGTGTCCAGTTCTGGTTCTGATGGGCTGGTGTTCAGCACAGTTTTATGGTTCTCCTACTCAAACAAATTCACCTAACCTGGTGAGGTGAACCAGAAAAAAAATGTGCTGAGCACTAGACACACCTGATTTAAATGATTTAGTGACTACCATGGAAGGTACCTTTCCTTTTTCATAATAACAATACTCAAAAGCGTTTTCATCATAACAATATGCATAATAGCACGGAATCGTGCTTCATTAGAAGTCCCTGATCATGGAAGAAGCTGTCTTTTTTACTTTATTTACATTATATTTTTTGATGTGTTATGTTTAAAACTGTCTACATGTATCAAAACTGTCTGGCTTGGGATGGTTAAACTCTACCCAATCACGCTGAAGTTTTAAGAAGTAAATCAGACACGTGCAAGTTTGAAATGATACATATAATGAACGTTAATTATATTATATCTCACTTTAGAATCACCTACAGCTGCTAGTAATTTTGGCGCCTTATAAATGTCCTTTTTTTCCATTTTTTAATTTTCATATACTAATTGTTTCTGATAACAGGATTATTAGTTTGGCTGTTTTATTTAGTTTTATTTTAGAATGAACACATTTCTACCATTTTTTCAAAGGCTACAACAGCTTTGCAGCCTGACATTTAAAATGTATTATTGCTCATTTTCATTTTATATGCATTTTTAAAATATACAGTTACAGTTTTCATACATGTTGTCAAGTCTATGTTATGTTTAATGCAGTATGGCTGCAGGCTAAAATCCTGCAGTACTAGTTATCTCCATTACCCTTTTGGCTTGTAGTAAATTTCTGACACCAAAAATGCCTCAGAACTTGTGCAAGAAACAGTTTTGAATTTGCTATGCACTTTAGTGGTTTTCTGTTTTTATTTATTGGGCTGTATCCTCCAGGTTACCGGCACGTGCACTTGCTGAAAGCTGACGGCTCCAGTCTCTCTCCAGCCACGCTCTTCATTCACGTGAAGGTGACACGGAAGGGGGTGCCTGTCAAAACGGTCTCAGGACGCATGGGCAAAGTCTGAGCCCTGCAGCCCTGAGCCATACGAACCCTGGATTCTGAGAACACTCTGCCTGGTGTAGAGCCTCCCAAATGGGGCTACAGAGGAGCAGCGACTGCCTGGCTCCAGCGCCCTCCCCCGAATCAGACAAGATGGCACGCGTGAGCCAGAGAGACGTGCCCACCCACAGTCCGTGCTTGCAGGCCTGCTGCTCAGAATGGGCGTGCCATCTCTGTCGCCAAACAAGTGTTGCCAGGCATGCTTTAGAATAGAGCTGAGAGAGGACAAACTACTACTGCTTCTGTAGAAGCAAACTGTGTCGTGCGAGCGGCATTGTGTTCTATGTCAGTTTTCATGGAGATACTAAATCCTCTAGCCTGACAATTCACTTCTACTTCTATTTTATTGTAATTTAATACTTTTAATTTAACTGACATTCAGATAGTTATTAAGTGCCATATAATATTACAATACAAGTACTGTTGTTGTTAGCATGCCATTGCCAGCAGTATGTTTGGTACAGCGCAAGTGACTCTAAAGGTTTGTGGAAGCAGATGATTGCAGGTGTAGCATGTGATGGAGAAGATTTTGAAACGTGCTAGAAGAAAGTCAAGGGTAAAATAGTGAAATGGGCGGAAGTGCTACATAAAACATAAAACTGTTTATTAGATCAAGGAGGCACAATCATTGAGTCTTCAGTGTATAATGAACAATGGAGAGAGGTAAAATATCTTAAACCTTTTTATTTTGTCTTATTTTTTACATATATAACAAATGTAGTATGAGTGAATGTAACATTTATTATAAAGACTATCAGTTGAAGATGTTTTCGTCGTCAGAACAAAACCTCGTATCTCCAGAAACAGGACTTTACAGGAGAAGGAGAAATCTTTCCTATTAGCCCGTTTGTCACACTGTTGAAGGCAATTGGAACTTTGAAGCTATATAAGAAAATAAAAAGCGATGCAATGGAGAAATGAGGTTTTGTTCCAACACAATGATTATAAGAAAACATGATATTGTTTTTGTGAGTCATTGTGAGTCTTTTATAAGATCATTTCAAATGCTGAGCATCATCTGCCCTTGGACTGTGTTCAGATTATGCACGCTGGTGCCTGGTGTACTTCAATTATATTTTTTCCTGTAGTTAGGCTGACCTTTTGTAAAAGAGCACTCATTAATATAGTCCAGTTACTGAGAATCTGGATTCCCTTTGTAAAAGAGCATTACTAATATAGTCCAGTTACTTTAACCAGAGAATCTAAAGTAAATGGAGCAAGAATTTTTTTAAAGTGCTTTATGATGTTTTAATTAAAAGCCCATATTAGTTATGGTCGTATCTGACTGTGTGTGGATGTGATTATGCGCAAGGGACACTTCAAGAACTTTTAATGTACAGTTAAAAATAGTTTAGCAAAAAATCACCCAAATTCCCCTTTTACCACTCACCTTACATATACTTAATCCATCTAGACAGATTAGCTATCCAAATTTAGCTTCTTTTTACATTGGAGCTACAACGGTACACATACACCAAATTCCTCAAACTACATCCAGATTTTATTATGGCCATACAGACTTATTGATGTGGTTTAGGATGACTGCTTAAAATATACCAGCCCTGGTATTTCCTGAAATGGTTACAAGTGGCTTAATCATATCTCCTAAACAACATCCAGAATTTTGGACCACCTTAACGATGAGCTGGATCCTGTTTGAGAGAATATGTATATCTATTCTGAATTCTGAAGATGTGTATCTATGGAAATGATTTGGGTGACCATTGAGTTCTAGTATTTATTTTCATTGTTAGTCTTGCAGCTGTCATTTTAAACCAAAGGACCAAAAAGTAGAGATTGAAAATGTCTTTGCTGATGGAATACATAGGGGTAAGTAGAAAAATGGACTTAGACTTTTTGCTGAAATGTTCCTTTAATTACATTACACTTACCACAACCTTTCTAATTTGGACTCCTTTGTACTTCTCATGCACTGATGACTCAGGGGTCAGTGTAAGGGTGAAATGTTTTATGATTGTCACATGGCTATGTGATGTAATGGGGAATTCCAATGTTAATTTCCATTTTTTCTGCAGAATTCAAGATCTGAGACGTGAGACATTGTTGAAAACTTTGCAGACTATTTACAATGGTGGTGAATGGAACCCGGTGTCACAAAAGATATACAACCCTTTTATTTAATGCTAAAACCACCAGTGGACCTGCACATCTCCAGAGATTGTGGATGATGCTGATGATGATTTTTTTTGGGTACTATTTTTCTCCTCCAGTTTTAAAATCAATTTGTGGGCCAAACCTTGCAAAACTATGGCAAAATCTCAAGCACATCCATAAACATATCATGTAACAACTTTAAATGGGTGAGCTTTTAGGGGAATTGAAGTCTTCAGACATCTGGTTCCATTCACCACCACTGTGAACAACACGACTTGGTGGGTTTTCTCCAGAAACGAGTGTTTTACATCAAACAACCAGTTTTAAGATAAGATATAAAATAATCCTTAATTTGTATCATTTGTGTTGTGACAGCAGCAAAGTGGACGCAGAATAACTATTAGACTAAAGACTGTACTCTACAACATTATAATATAAAGAGTTCACCATACAGTTATTGAAGAAAGGCAGAGGTGATCCTAGGGTCTGTTGGGGCCCCAAGCAAAAATTCACTGGGTGCCCCCCCTCTAACCAGTTTTTGACCGTAGTTTAAAGAATGTGCTCTCGTTCGCCATCTAGTGGTGTGGGGGCCCCAAGCAGCTGCCTGCCCTGCCTGCTGGCAAGATTCGCCTCTGAATAAAGGTAATATATAATGAGCCTAATAGCAGCAGACATTGAAAAAAACAAAGTAACTACTGCACCAGAAATATTTTTGCTATATTTGCGATTTAACTGGACATGTTTGGAGGGAACACGATAGAATTCTCTTTGAAAGCCACGTCTGTTTGGAGCTGACCTGCTATGTGCAACTCGTATCATTGGCGCCACCTGCTGGACAACAAAGTAACCAAAAACTTGTGATGTTTCTTGACCGTGTTAAGTTTTTAACTCTGTTTATTTATAATTTATTTGACGTCCGGTGCTGGAAACTCTTCAATATATGGTAAAAACTGCATTAGAGGAATAGATGATACCAACTTTAGAGATCACATATCATATATACATGTACAAAACATGTAACTAACATTACACCGGTGCTTATAATATTTTAAATACTTAAAGCCTTTGGTTTATATTATTATTATTATTATTATTATTATTATTATTATTATTATATCTACCACTTCTAAATATTTAATCATACTTCAAAAATGCATCAGGGAGGTAATTATACATGTTAATGCAGATGGTGGATACATGTCTGCGTTTAGAAAGCTAGAGTGAACATGTTATTAAGAGACAGATGCTGGTTTACTGTAGAAGCGTACAATATATGCGCAAATGTATTGGAACGTCTGACTATTACAGCAACAGGGACTTTAGTGACTGCATTCAAACACATAGATTAATATGGAGTTGGTCCCCCTTTGCTGTTAGTGCAGCTTCCACACTTCTTGGAAGGCTTTCCACAAGATTTTGGCGTTTCTGTGTAAATGTGCGCTTTCCTTTATTTACTGGCCCACAGATTCACACACACATGAATAGATGCTACACTGTTTCACTGGTTTGAGTAAAACCTTTTTATGGTTATGTGAAAATGTCTGTGAACCCAATAACTATTTCAAGATTTCTTGTCATCATTTGTCTTCAGAGTCCTGAAAGCAGAGGAGAATAATTTTTCGAGCGGTAGAGAAAACTCGTATCGGTTGTGCCAGACACACCAATAAAAATCGGAGAAACAATGATTGACGTTAAAATCTGCCAAACTTATTCGAGAATGACGGCGCGTCTTTTATGAATCCAGGTAAACCAGAGCCGAAGAAGAGCCGTAAAGAGACGCACACGCATCTGACAGTTTTCACACGCTCTACGTCACATCTCCGATTTCTCACGCTGAAAATCTATTTTTTCTATTTTTCCCATTGTGCACACTCCTCAACGGTAGGTGGGCCACCGAATGTTGCAGCAATACTTTTCTGTGAGAAATACTTGATTTTCTGGAAAGATTTCAGGGGTACCAACAATTTTGTCCATGTGTGTAGCTACTGTTCGTTGTGATGCACTTAAAAATTACAGACGAAGAAAAAAGAATAAATGGCAAGAGGTAAAATAAAACAATCAAATGTAGCGATAATAAATTAAATTTCAGAGTCATAAGTGGCCGAAGTTCTTGTTTTATTAGTTGTTTAAAAAATAAAGTTCCTTTGTTATCAAAAAAACCCAAAGATGTCATGCCATGTTACAGTCTATCTCAGTTTAAAGCTAAAGTTTGGTTCATGGTTTTGGTCATCATAAACACCGTTAATTGTTTTAGGTCATTTAAAAAACACATTTCTAATTTCCTCCGTTATTCCCCGCCCTTGATTTTGGATTCTGATTGTAAACCAGGCACGTGCACAGGTAGTGCTCAACCTGTGCAGAGGACATGCCCTTTTTGCAATTACACTCGGAAGTGCCCTTTTTATTGGGGAGTTTTTTTTTAAATAAATCAATGCTATTGGTTACCCTTTACGTCTGCTTGTCTTTGTAACAAATATTTAACTAATTAAAGACATGCAAAAGCGTATCCCTTAGAACCACTAAAACTGTCAGTCAAACTTCACAACTCCGCCCCCTGAGTGCCGCGAACTTACGTTTCAGCACATCAGTCAGAGTCATAGAGCAGAAGCAGATGAGCGTCTTCGTATTGTAACGGTAAAAATCTTGTTGTTTGAATAAGTGCTAGCAGATCTATGAATGTTAATATAATGCATCACCACACCAGTGAGGTGTTGACGTAATGTAATATCGCCGTTTTAATGATTGACAAATTGCACACAAAAAGCCGGGGTGTATAAACCCATGGTGTATCTGCATTTGAGTTTGACACAAAGCTACCGAGCGATCCTTGTCAAAATATAT
>JBBMFX010023364.1:0-12331 GCA_037832545.1 Rhabdalestes septentrionalis | reverse complement strand
AAAGCACTGGTGGCAGGTCAACCCTTTTCGTGAACACTTCGTTCCAGCAATGGGAGTTCCGACAAAGAAAAAAAAAAAAAAAAATGCACATACCAAATTAATGTGTATGGAAAAGCAGCATTTAATTTGCCATTGATGTCTACACTTGCTTGTCAAAAGATATAGAACTGTGGTCTATTAAGTCATAAAGTCCTGTAGATTATTTGGATCATTTTGACCTTGGTGAAGAAAGTCATTTAGTGGGAAGTAAAACAATTTATGTAATGATTTACTAATGCCAGGAGAAACCATTAGATATTTAAAAGATTATTCATGAATATTTCTGGTAATTTTTCTTGTTTTAAATCCTTTTAAGTTTTAAATCCTTTTAACGAATAATATTCTTTACATATAGTTTTTTATTTTATCAACATGTATTTTATAAATGCATTGAAAATAACCCCAATACATATAAACATGGCATTTTTAAGTATGTCGTTTGCAAAGGACGTACAAAATTATTTTTAATCCGAAAACCTATACAGCATGTAATGAGTCTGGGACGTGTTAAATTGACTTAAGGGGATATTGCGTGATTGTGTTTTGCAGAGACTATAATGGCACTCGTCATGTTATCGAACCAGATTGAGTCCGATGAGGCTTTGGGGTTCAGTTGCCCGTCCTCATCCAGGACAATAACAGTCTTCAGGTTGCCCATGCTGTCGTGAGCGGAGCAGAAGTTGGTGATCAATCTCGATGGGAGCCCGAGGCATCGGAAGACTGCAGTGAAAAATAAACAAAACTCAGACCTTTCTCACTGTAACCCTTCACATAATTGGGTTTGACACAGTCAAGTGAAAATATTCGTATTTTACATCGAAAATGACTCACGTAAAAATAAAAACTCTATTCCAAAAACAAGACCTGAAGCTTAAAAACATAAATACTTAAATACTGAGTAACTGTATCTCAAGGGCTACAATCAGGGGTGCCGCCAGAAATCTTGGACCCCATGAAAGATTAGAAATTTGGGCCCCCCCCTTTATTAAAATAATATTACTAGCCCCTAACAGGGCCCAATGTCAGTGCTGGGCCCCTAGAATCTTCTAACTTTTCCCCCCCTGGCGGTGCCCCTGGCTACAATATATAATTTTGTGGCAGGAGGCTGTGAAAAAATTGAGCCACACCCTTGGGTAAAGATTTCACACATTGTTACTGTCCAAAAAGAGAATCGTGAACATTTAGGACATTGTAAAGGAAGTTCAAATGATTGTTCAAACTGGACTTTTTTACATGCTACACGAAAATGACAGCTAAAGAAGGTTGCCAACTAGAAGTGACTAGAATGAGATGATCATGTCTACAGGTTTAAGTAATTAACATGTAAACTTGTGTTTCTTCACACCAGAGAGAATGTCCAGGAAAGGCCAAGTTCACCATCACAGAACCAGTTATTAAGAATAGCATCGAATTGTAGTTTGCCGCTTGGTTCATCTTCATAATGCACTTGATCTCTAGTTGTAAATAATATTTAGTTTTCTGTCAAGCTTATCTCAACACCTAGTCAAGTCAGTCATAACAAGATGATGACCTGAATATTACATGCACATTATTGGCCTCTAAAATATAACAGCCTGTCTCTGTCATACTTACAAGTGTTCAATACGCCAGCAAACACCCAGCACTGGCCAAACTTAACAGGCACACCGCCCGCGGAGACATATTTAAGCAGGATCTCCGCACTACCTGTCCAGGCTGAGGGTGCGGTTCCAAGGGCAAAGTCATCGCCCCAGTTACCCATCAAAACTCCATCATCATCCTGGGAGTTAATCTGATGATACAAGGCACAGAAGTTAACAGCAAATTGTTAACCAAAACTGCGTCCTGTTTCAAAACAATTAGGCAAACGTATGGCCAGCACCGTATATAAAGACTACATATAAGGTGCTGTCAGTATGTTTACTTCATATAACGTTCTACCAGTATAAGTAGCTTCAAAGGTTTAAATATTTACAAATAGTTAATGGCAAAGTACAAAAAAAGTACAAAAAGTAAAAGCAATTTATGTGAAAGAAACCGAACACCTGCAGCCACATCGGTTCAATGTGGATAAGACACCAGGCTTGAGCCTAATGTTTCTGTTATGTCAGATCAAGGAAGTGATAAATACATTTCAGATTAGTTCTCAGGGTGTTGTACCATTGCAGCGCCCTTCCGTGTCACTTTTGCAACGTCTCCTCTGTACTGCAGGGGCATTTTCCCAAAATCCAGAACAAAAAAGCATGCTTCCAGAATTCCACGCTTAAACTGCAAGATGGCAGAACAATGAATGAGTACATGAAGCTGTTTGTTTGTTAATAATATTAAACTGGAATAAAAACCAAACACATGTATTTAATTACATATTTTGAAGAACAAAAAGGTCCCATGTTTTATAAAATATTTATGTTTATATTTATTGCATGTGCAGAGCTTATGATCACAGCTTAGAAAAGCATCACTTGTAGAGCAACACCAACGCCAAACCTCAACACCCAACTAACAACATCAGATAGCGCAGAGAATTCCTGGGCTGGGGCGAATAGAACTGCATTATTTGAAGTGATGGATCTCCATCCAGTATTTTTAGGGAGATTCAGAGTGGTGTTGGTGATCCAGCCTGACTTACTATTTCTCACTAGTAATACTATTAATTTCAGAAATAACGTTGGATGAAATTGTGTCTACAACTTTTGGACAAATATTTGGACATATTAAGTGATATGTAGAATCTAGTGTGTAAACACTGCCGAAGTCCTTTCTGAGTCTGAAAGGGCTTCTTACCTGCCCATAGTTCCATGGTCGACTGGTTATATTCTCGACTGTTCCATTGTAGATGATCCCTGTGTCATTCAGCACATACTCTTCCCTCTCTCTATCATTGGCCAAGTACACATGATCCGCTGTGACGCAGCATCAACAAACAACAATTTGGATATTTTTAACTGATTGAGGTTACAATTAAGTTGTTGAATTTCACCACAAGAAGCAAGGAAGTTGTGCTTACCGGGGGCCCAGGGATTGAAAAGCAGATAGAAGTCTGTTTTGGAGTTTCTTGGGGTTCGTTTTTTCCACGAATATGTTACAACTGCCACGTAAGTGCTGAACAGGCCAACGATACTGTCTGAACTTGGAGTGATGCCCACCCTCGTCTCAGTCATGTTGGAGTCCACCACACGGCATTTCCAGCCAATTGACTGGTTATCCCCACTAAGATTCAAAGTAATCAAGGTCCCATCTCTCTGGTCGGGTTTACCGCCTGTACACAGACAAGATATACACAAATGAACATAGTTCTTAATCAAAGATACAAACATTTAAATATGGCATCAGGCAGAAAAAACTATATTTGTAAATTGGCATCATTTGTAACTAATCCTATGGCTGTTGCATTACATTTAAAACTCCAAAGCTCATCCCTGCCAACCATATCTAACTCCACAAATTTCGCAAAACAATACCAGTCTACTCTGTGTAATCTGGGAGGACTCCCTCCGTTGGAGCGCTAATCTTAGTCTCTTAGCAGTCCATAAGGCTTATTTGTATGTTTTCTTGTGGACCATATAGCATCCATACATTTCACTCAGGGTAAGAGCCTAAACTTTGGTATATTCAAAATGCTGGCTACTGATGAAAGACACACACAGATTGTAGGGCAAATGCCCCAACCACTAGGCCACCAGCTGCCCCAGTTGACTCTCCCAATTTCACCCATCATAAGGATTTCCAAAGCATATTCCCGCAATATTCTAAAAGATCAGGCCTTGTTTAGCTGAGGGATCACTCAAAGAGTTGGAAAATGTATTTCATGAACACTGTGTTAAATCTCAATCAAAATTTAATGAATGACCAACAGATAAACACTAGTGCTGTGTGGAATTATTTCAGAGAGAAAAAAACAAAGGCTGTGAAGCCATACAAAGAACAACTAAAGCTTTCAGTTTATTCTGTGTTATAGTTTTTATAGAACCCTTTTCTTTACTAAAGAACTCTTAATATTGGCAGAATTACAAGCATAGTTCTCAAAAATCTGCAAAAATTAAATCACAAAATGTAGCTATGCTGCTTAGATTGGTTATGCTTTCTGTCAGAGCAATCAGTTAGCTGGAGCTAGATATTGTTGTTGAGAACATTTTTTTTGTGTACATAGCATATTGTAGTTAGTACTAAGCATTTTTGGAGAGTTGTATTTTGTCAGTGTGTGCTTCACCCTATGCAATTTAGTCTGGGATCAATACAGTTTTCTGATAAGTGGATCGATTAGATCTTCTTGTGGGTCACGGGAGCTTTTATGGCCAGATGTCTGAGCTGGAAATTGCTGAGCTGGTGTAGCTCCTGGTCTTAGCAATAATACAGTGCCAATTATGCAGAAGTGGTGCTTCACCTTGGTTCCATAGAGAACACAGGTTGTGGTGGTTTTAGTATGTATATGGTATTGTATATTAAGTCTTTATGTATAGGGTTTCTTTGAGACATATCTTCAAGTCACCCTCAACCATTAAAGGCGACTTTAATCCCTGGCTATTGGACACTAACTTTTCAACCAACTGGATCACTCATGAGCTCTCTGTGGAGTTATTTTTCTCTCGACATGTTTCTCTTTGTTTCTCACTGTCTTCATTTAAATATCTGCCAGATCAACAGTATTTGAATATGCTCATTAGGCCTCTACATGCTTCCTTTTGAAGAACAACACAGCAGAAGTTGTCAGTGAGGGAGATAACCTGGCATCAAATAGATTGCAGGCTACATTGCGTTTGAAGATCAAAACCCTGTCACTTCCTCAAGCCCATGCTTTTCCTTCATTTATTCTGCACAACCGCCTTCCTCCTCCACACTTCCTTGTGGGGAGCGCTTTAGCATGTTCTGTAATTCACCACAAAGTCAAGTAGCTCATTCTTGTCATTCATGCACAGTGTGCCAGCTTGCTCATCTGCCCCTCCTCCGCCTTCTGGAACTGAGAGATTATCTGGTAATTACCATGGCTAATGATCTGATGGCTTTTTAATTGTCCACTGGATGATTCACATATGAGCACTTTATCATACTAATTGGGGGCATTTCATTCGCAACACTGGAGAGCAAACAGGCGGAGGAAAATCCACCAGTGCGCAAACAGGTTTTGCGTCCTGTGCCTTGTAAACCTGTTCAGCCTAGTCGTCATTTGCCAGTCTGTTCGAAGGAACCATGCCAAGTAAACTTGCAGAACTCATTATGGGGTAAATTTCCCAAAATTAAATTTAGATTTTTTTTTCACATACAATCATACAAATGCAACAAAAATTCTTTTAGACATGCAAAGCATGTCTAGCTGATGATGTCATACCATACATCATTTTTGTATTATATTTTGCCTCCCTACATGTATCGTATTTTGGTTATATTTCAGCAATAAAGTCTTGATGAGTGAAAAGAAAGAAAGAGAGGAGAAAATAGGGATAAAAATAAAGATAAATGACCGATTTGTTAAATTGATTAGTGAGTCTACCCAGGGTTTAACAGGACCTTCTGCATATTCAAAGGAGCCATTTGTTGGGTTTCTCTTGGGAGTGTGATTTGCTACTGTGTAGTGATTTTAATATTATTTATAAACCACTTTGAAAGTGTTTCTCTTAATTTGAAGTATTTTTCTGTTTAATCTGTGTTTCAAATAATGTTCAAGAGAATAAGTAAAACATATCCATACATTGCTTTTAGAAAATGAAAGAAGGACTGAGTTCTGAATGTATATTCCCAAATTATTTTATTCTCAACACGGTTCCCAGTGAATGAAAAGGTATATGTAGCCAACATTTTAGCATTTTGGCTTTGAGTTATTAAGTATTTGAAAGTGACCACACAAAACGAAATTTTCGGTTGCCAATATATTAATTTCAATTGGGCTACGGCTGCTAAGAAATAGTCCCTGTGGTCTTTTGAGTATGGGTCTAAACATTTCACAATGTGAATTTTGTGTTTAGCAAATATGCGAGACGCAAGCAAGACATTTGAGCTGCTTTGGTTTTTAAGGATAACTTTTTCATTCATTCATTCACATTCGCTTATTCCTCACTAGGATTGCCGGTACCCGGAGCCTATGCTGGGGCGAACCTGGGAGAGACGTTAGCTCACCACAAGGATAACAATTTGACAAGGCATAAGAAGTGACACGGAGACATTATTCAGCCCATTTTAGATTTCTTAAAACATTGTAGGAGGCAGAGACTCACCAATAACGAACTCGAGCCAGACCTGGTGGTTCTGAGGATCATAACGCTGACTGAAGACAATGCCTATGAGGAACTCTTGCCCCCGGCGCACAATCAAGGTGCTGTTGTCGTACTTGTCCGTGCGATGGGCCCGCTTGTTCAGTGCATCATACATTTTCACATCTGTGACACTGAGGGCCGACGCTGAAATACAAAGGAAATATTATTTTCCACTTTGTTGACATCATATCCTTCTTTAAAATAAACATAATTTTCAAGAGATACAACTGTATATACCTAATCAACTGCCGTATGCAAAACACACGCAAGCTACAAAACCCACTTGATAAAATTACAATGATTATAATGTGGACCACCAGATAAGTGTTTAATGAGATTTAAAGAGCTGTTAAGTCACAGCCAGTGGGATAAAATAGTAAACAAGCACATTTAAAGTTTGCTCTCTTCTCTCTCTTACTCTTTCCCTCTCTGTCTCTCTCCCGCTTGCTCTCTCTACATGACAAAAGGTTGACAAGTCTATTATTTGATACAGAATAGAGTAAAAAGGGCCTTGCTGAAATTACTCTTTATGAAATTTTTTCAGTTTTTTATGTCACATGTCATGTTGGATTTATGTATCTGTCACATAGTCTTACGAATGCTGCCTTCTAATAAAGTTTTACCAAACTTCCTTGTTATTAGGGCTCAGTAAATAACTCTAGTTTTTTCCAAGAGGCAGAAATAAGTTCATCTCTTTGTCAAATCTGTGGCTGTTTTGTCACTTAAGCTAAAGCTTCAGTCCAAGAAATGTATCTTTTTTTCATTCTAAGGGCACTATGTAAAGAACATGTTACCTTTCACACATGTTACCTGTCAGTTTTGGACACCATTAGGCGTGTATAATGTAAATATATAACCATGTTAATACATTTTTATGACAATAAATATACTTATTTTGGACAATATCGTACGGTCAGTAGGTGCAACTCCTCGAGGCGTGGGTCCAAATTGTTCATAACCAGGCAACTCTGCATTTTCATTGGTGCAGGAGATAGGACTATTCATCCGGCCTGTCACTAGGTGGCATGGATCAAAGAAAGACATGGTGTCCCTTCTTAACTTTTCCCTGAGGACAAGATAATACTAGGTTAAGGATACAATAGTCCAAAGATATGTAGGATTGTGAATGGAATAGATTTAAAATTGGTGACACCTGATGACTTGAGACTGATGCAATAAACAAATTCACTATGATGTGCACATAGACATGTCTGTTATATATGTAACTGATGGGGAGTGTGAAAACTCCATATGTGAAGCTGACATATTTTAAAGTGAAATGTTGTATCATGGAGGGTCTCAGAGATAAATGAATCATTTAGACAATGATGGGTGGGATGGGAAGAAAGGTAAATCATTACAGCTACATATATATTTTTACTGATAAATTTTTGACACCGTCAAAAATCAGAATGTGCTTAAGTAGAGGGCAAGAGTCGTTAAACTTTGATGAAGGATTACGGAATTACAAGAATATCTTCTTTCTCATTATTCGATATGATGACAAAGAACCTGAACAAGTATGGTCAATTATGGTTAAAAAACCCCAAAGTTAGTTAACTTTCAATTTGAAATGGCTGAGATCTGTGAGGTCTAAACCTTGTATGTCCAAAATGATACTTTTACAGTACAGAGAAAAACAGTCTTAACTTGTAATGGAAAATAATACACAAACAGGTTGTGTTTGAGAATTTCTGTCCATTTGTCACGAAAGCTTGACACAGTGGAATGACAAACTTGTATTTTCAAATTGCACATGTCACTTTCATAAGTCACTTTATACAATACATGTTTATATATATCTGCCATTTTGCACATGACACTCTGCCACTTTGCCACTTTAAAACATTTTAATGCCACTCTAAAACATTTTAACATTTATATATATATTCCCCCCCTTTATTTCTATATTTCTATATTTTGTAATACTTTTATGCCCTTATTTGTACAGTTTGTTTGTTTTACTAGTTACATTTATTTTCTTTTGTATTTCGTTTCTTTTTTATTAATATTTATTCCTCATATATAGTTTTTATTTTATTTTATTTTTCTTTTTAAGGTCACCGACTGTCGTACAAGCATTTAACTGCATATAGTACTGTGTATGAGACAAATAAAATTTGAATGTGAATTTGATTTGTCCAGTGCACCCAGTTGGGAGTTTCCCATAATGTCCAAAAAGTTACAGTACATTTATGGCATTTAGCAAAACGTTTTTTATCCAAAGCAACTTCCATTCCCTAACTACAGGGGACAGTCTCCCTGTAACAACTTGGGGTTAAAGGTCTTGCTCATGAACCCAGTGGTGGTGTACTGATGATCTCATGGTCCAGCAGCAAGGATCCTACCCACTATGCCACTAGTTAGCATGGTCCCGACATACTAACCAGGCCTTTGATATCATTTTGCCACCCGCAATATTAGCAGAGTTTTAGGTTTGGTGCAAAATTAAAGATTGCCCAACACCCATCCACACATGACCAGCATTCAGACCGGACCCGACACGCAACCCCACCTCTCAAAATGCCGAGGCCAAAATTCTGCCCAACACATACCCTGACCAATCAGAACGCCTGCAGCATCAATACATCACCAAGCAATAAAAAATATCAATTGCTAAAAGAAAAATATTACGATGAAAAAATGTGTGGTGGTAATGTTTGTCTCAAAACAATGCCTCACCTTTGTAGAAAATCACAAAAAATGGAACTTTGGAGCAACTCTGCTGGTCCATTCATCATGGCTGCTTCACACAATGGACAGGCCAGATGTTGGGGTCAATTTCTTTGATTTCTTATACAATCAAAACAACAACAGAAAGGTTTGGTTTTGACAGAGAAGTTCAAAAGTCAAACACAACATTCAAAATCTTAAATTTAAAGCAGGAAATAAATGACAAAAGTTTAGAGTTTCAAAAAAGGCCAAAACATTCTCACTGACCCATCAGAATGGCTGTCGTTAAATCATCGATCAATAAAACAATATCAAATCAAATGATGTGAGAAAAGATCTGGGATGAAAGCATGCACTGGTGAAACTGGTGCTCTCAGACTTTTGGCCTCCACTGCATGTTGACTTCATGTGCAGTGTGTAGTCATATGAGCAGCGAGGAATTTAGTGCTGATACAGCACTTCATCTGCATTCTCTCTCTCTCATTCACTCAATAACTCACGCCATTTCTCTCTCTCACTCCCTCTCTCTGACTCTCACATGTAGGGAGCAGACAGGAAACTGTGAAGTGCACAGATGAATAAAACCACAAAATCTCCAAAGAATTCTTCACCCCTGCTCATTTTACACAACCTATCAAACATTTACTATCAAAATTATAAGACGACACACCCACTATCAGTGCTGTGTAACCTGGCCATTCAGAAAGATCCGATTTTTTTAGATTCTTAGCTGGATTAGAGGAAATTGAATTAATAACCACTTCTTAAATGATGGAACACTGCACACTTTGTGACTGATATGAAAATGACCCCTCCATATTACTCGGAAGGCACGCTTATATATGAATGTGCTATTTTTGGAGGGCTGTCTGGACCATATGGGCTCCAAAATGAAACTTTAACCATGTTTACATACTCCGTCATTCTGTTCTAATCCAGGAAACATGAGGGGAATGCGGTTTTCCGTGATATGGGCTCTTTAAAGACCTCCCATCAGCTGTGGTGCTTCAACTGATTACAATCAAAGATCATATACACAGTGTTTATTTCTGTGGAGGGGTGAAGGATGGAACCCCCGGCTCTGTGATGATCACTAGTGAGGACAGGACTGTAATCAGAGTGTTTATACACCAGGACGGGCTTTGGCCCCGTCAGTGGGAAAAATCTCGAAGCATGTGCTGCCCCCTTGTGGCCACAACACAATATTAACCATGTTCAATACAGTCCTATTAAACATGTACAGTAAAGTGACCCCTGTGCTTGAACATACTGTGTGAACAGTGTGAAATTTCTTCTCTGAATTGAACACATTCAACGCATTCCCAGACCAGTTGGATGGTGAAACACTACTATAAGTTCGTCAAGGGTAATTATTGGATTTCTAAAAAGAGGTCGAGAGTCCAAACAGGATTTAACCATTTATTCACACTCCAAACCCACCAGCGAACCTACACGAGTTATCGGAGTGCCTATTTGGAAAGCTTTTGGTAAACTAGTGGCAAATGACTTTGCTTTGTGTTTTGTCTCATGACACCCTGCATTTATCCCTCCACTATGAAGCATTTAGGTTTTAGACCAAAAAAATCTAAAATCTCTGGTAAAATAACATCTCAGACATCAGGCAGCGCATTCATAAACATTTCAAGTAACTTTCATTGAGTAGCTTTTACAGGCAGATGTCTGGTTCCATTCACCTCCACTGTGAACAATTTGTAGTCTGAGAGTTTCTCTAGAACAATATTAAACACCAAAACCACTCTGAATGAACTGCTGCACGTTTGCTTCATAACAACACAATTATGCAGTGGCACATCGTTGTGTCCACGCATAGCTCATACCTAACAGTGGGAGTGGTGTCAACAAGGCATCCAGCATATATTACTGGTGGTTTGAAAAGTTAAATAGATTTTAGTCCCAAACAAAATAAATTTAAAAAAGTACCACTGTTCCAGCAATAAAGAAGAGCCCCAGAGATACAGCCATGGAAAAATACAAGAGACCACTTAACCCTTTTCGTTCTTTGTACACTTTCAGGCTGTGTGTGTGTGTGTAAAATGCACAGGCTCCTATTCCGTTTTGAACTATAGCGTATAAAACAATAGCGACATGCACATTTTACACAGATACACTCCCACACATTACAAAAGGAAAAAACAGAAAAAAATGATGCGGCCCCTTCTTCATGTCCATGGATGTATTCATATAGTTGATCATCCAATTGGTCAGTATTCATATCTCAGATGGAAGCAGCTGATAGGAGTTTCCAAACAGAGCATCTTTCAGCGCACATGTGGTGTGAAAGATGAGCGAAGAAACCAAGGCAGAACTTTGAAGAACAGGGTGAGGCTGCTAGGACTTCCAGGCCAGCAGAGAGGTTTTACAGACCAGGACCAAAACTTTACACGGAAATTCAAGCAGACACAAACCATAAAGTATAGGAGCGTTTGAAATGGAGTAACGCAGTGCGTTAGGCTAGATTTATCTCACATATACGATTAATAAAAATTAGAGATTCTTAGATCTGTAAATCAGAAACCAAGGAACACAGAAGAAATGCAAACTGAATCTATTACATCGGTAAAACACGATAAACTGCCAGGTGTTTTGTTTTGAAAGACATTTATTGAACAGATATGACCTTCCAACCCCAACCGGGCGGCTCACAGGTCCTCCCCATGGCTGCACACCGCGTGAGCCGCACAGACTTCAGGCCTCGCACTCCAGAGTCTGGTTTACTGCAGGGCCGTCACTAACGTGCAGCTCAGAGGCAGCGCGAGCTTCTGGGGAAAACACAGCAAACAGCTCTGACCAGCACCTTCAGGAACATCTACTCAATAACAATCAGTACAAAAAAAACAAACAAAAACTAATATTTCAAGAGTCAACCAGATCATCTAAAAAAGGGAAGTGAGAAGAGAGAAGTGACTAAAGGGGAAAAGCGATCAGGGCAATTTCATGATTCTGAGAGAAACCTCTCTGGGTGAAAGAGTGCGCGCGCACACACGCACGCACGCAAACACACACACACGCACGTACGCAAACACACACACACGCACGCAAACACACACACACGCGCACGCAAATTAGCAAAGTGGTTGCTTTCAATTCATGTTCCTAAATAAGAAGACTGTTCCATTTGTTTAGAATGAGTGATGTACACAGATACACACCAAAAAAAAAAATGCACTAAATGCGGTCAAGTTTTTCGCTGAGGAATTCCTCCACGCTGTCCGTGTTCCACTTGAGGATGCTGAGCTCTTCAGCAATGTTCCCGTTATCATCCAGCAGCTTCAGCACAGGGTCCGAGCCTCGCACATACTGACACACACACACACACACACACACACACACACACACACACACACACACACACACACACACACACACACACA
>JBBMFX010023347.1:0-12331 GCA_037832545.1 Rhabdalestes septentrionalis | reverse complement strand
TCTCTCTCTCTCTCTCTCTCTCTCTCTCTCTCTCTCTCTCTCTCTCTCTCACACACACACACACACAAACACACACACACTCACAGCATTTGCTGAACATCTGTACTCCTGACTTTCCCCACTTCTTCCTCAGACTGAGCCGGGTGAAACTTTACTAGGACATGTGGATTTTGGTTGAGCATGGTGCTCCTAGGCATGAGCCCAAGAGGCTAATTGTTTTCTATGTTTGAATAGGGACTTGACTTTAAAACTGTATCTATAAGCCAACACTGACTGGAGCTGAACTTTGCTCATTCCCAGTCTTTGGGTTCTTGCAATCAGGAAGTTGTTGTTTGATTCCCAAGACTGCACCTCTGAGGTACCCTGAGCAAGGTGCCGTCCCCACACACTTCTCCCTGGGCGCTGTGTTCCTGGCTGCCTGCTGCTTCATTGGTGAGTGGATTAAATGCAGAGGAATCATTTGTGCTTTTCACACTCTGGTGTGATGTGACAGAACGGTCACTTTTACTTCTTTTTCAACATCCTCCTGAGCTTAGACCTTTCATTCATGGAGTTCTCAGACATCAGAAAAATTAGTTACTAAGGTTGGCCCAGGCTTGTCTGGAGAGGCACCTTCCAGTCCATGGGTGGTTTTGACCCTCCACCTATGCAGTCAATCATGGATGTGCCAATCATGTCTTGTATCCTGGCTGCAGAGAGTTTGGGGGTGTTTGTGTTATGCACATGCAAATCTTGGCTGTTATCCAGGAAATAAAAAATGGGGGGACAAAACAAATGATTTTGAAGAGTGTGGGGATATGTCACCCACTGCTGTAATGGTTCCGGTGCTCATATGCTGGAGCATGGTTTGTGAATGAACGCTGAGAAACGTGATGTCCTCAACTATTAAACTGAGCCAGTGGGAGTCAGAATCGAAGGTGTCAGCAGTGGCAGAATAACCTGAGCCTCAGTGTGAAATTCAGCAGTTTCTGTGGTTCGCCAATTTCTGCCATGGGTTTATCTGGAGCTTCAAATTAAAGTCAATATTTACCACAGGTCCACTATTTAAAATGCTCAACCCCCCCGTCCCCCACGACAATTGATAGTGGATGTAGATGCCTCTGAGGCTGGCATTGGGACTGTTCTATCCCAGCAATATGCGAGCCCTTGTAAACGTCACTCACTCACATTTCCTCTAGGAAGAGGTTATGCTTTATGTTAGCGCTCATCCTTCCAGCATTAGTGGTATCATGTGATTTTGGGAGTCCTAGCTATTGGGTGAAATTAGAATGACTCCAGTAAACCTGGAGAAAATATGAAAACCATGTATTTTTCTTCTCTATTTACTATAAAATATAATTTTTTTTGTGTGTATATAAATATATCGTATGGCACAGCCCTTGATTGAGCAACATTTTTTTGATTCAAAATTATATTGAATGAAAGAAAGAAAAAAAATATATATAATATATATATATATATATATAAATATATCCGATTTCTAACATTCATTGTGTGAATTGTGAATCTGTTTGAAAATAGGGTTGCCTTGAGTTCAGCTTCAGTTAAAATATGCACATTGAATATTTTTGAAACACTCATTCTCCTCAGTAAATGTCACCAGAAAAATATATTTTTGGCAGATATGCTACTGTTGCTTATCAGCTAATATTAAGCCATGTTGGCTACTGTACCCGATAAACATACATCCATTTTCAACCCATTTATCCTGCACTCGGGGTCGGTGGTGAGGGAGGGGGGGATGCTGGAGCCTATCCAAGCTGCTATGGTGCTATGGGCAAAGGCGGGGTACACCCTGGGCCACCCCGAAGTCCACACACTCACCTAGGGGCAATTTAGTGTGCTCAATCAACCTATTCCCAATCACGCATGTTTTTGGTGGTGGGAAGAAACCGGAGTTCCTGGAGGAAACCCACACGGTCACAGTGAGAACATGCAATCTCCACACAGAAAGACCCAGCGCCCAACCCGGGAGTTGAACCCACGACCTTCTTGCTTTGAGGCAACAGCGCTAAGCCCTGTGCCACTGTGCCGCACAAAAATACGTAACGCTTCACGATTTTGCGTGTCATCCTTGCGCAGGGGCCATGCTAATCTTCTCTGTATCGTTCCAATTTTAGCATATGTGCTGCCGTAAAGCACGCCTGATAAACATGTACCAGCAAAATATGCATGCCACAATTTTGTCAGTGCTACCACTGTGCTAAGAACACAAAAAAAAATCTAGCCGGCAGGGCTCCTATGGTGGCCCCTTTCCACTGATGGAGAATCTAGAAGGGTGCTGATCAAAAATCATCTACAATGTAAATGTGTATATGGTGAGCGTTTCTGATAAAATGGCCACTGGGTGTAGATACAAGGTAGGTGGACAATCAGAGTAAGATGCTCATGTTTTAATCCCAATTTAATTATCAGCATGGGAAAAGGAAAAGACCAGTTTTCAAATGCTCTGCATTAATTACATTTTAAAATTGACCATGCATGAAATGTGTCTTTGGCATTCTAATCCACTGGTTTCATTAGTTTTCAAAAGCTGGAGAATTGTCATTCAACACTGACCTCCGTCTTTATTCCACAAAGGCTGTTTCATCTTTTTACAGTGTTTTTCAACCCTGAAAATGGCATATAACCTGCCCTGCACATTTTAGTGTTCACTGAATTCAACCAATTAGGGTCTGTCAATGAGCTGATTAACAGGATCAGGTGTGTTGGGAGCAAAAAGAATGATGTAAGAACTGCATTACTCCAGTATGAAATTACAGTGTAGTGACTTTACAGTGGAATGAAATTAGAGCCAGTGGGTCATCTGGTGGCTTAGTGGTTAGGGATTTGGCCCTGTGATCAGAAGGCTGTGGGTTCAAACACTAGGATTGTTGGTGTAATCATTGAGGTACCCCGAAATACCCTCCTCACACACTGCTCCCCGGGTGCCCCTCACTGCTGGCAGCCCACAATTTCTAAAAGGGTTAAATGCAGAAAAATTATTTCTAAGTCGAACACTGGATTTATTAACAAATAAGGACACAACCAAGTCACGGTGAATCCTGCTAAAAGTATAAAAGTACATACCTGAATCATAAATTTGGATTCTTGTTCAGTACTTTGTTTTATCAGGGCTAAAGAAATGGTTAATACAACTAATAATGCAATAATCATAAACAGACTTCCAGCATGTCTTGTCAGGATGCTTTTCTCTCAGAAAAGTCAAACATGATCTTTTTCTTTGTTTTTCTTTATTTTCAAACGCTCAAAACAAAGCACATCAAATAAGACAGTGGACCGACACGTATTGTCGGCCCCTACCCCCTCTAAGTACTAGACCCCCACAACAGAACCCAATCCCAACACAATCTCAATCTCCCCTGATCACACCGGCAGCTGCTTCTTCTGATTCTCTAATTAGACCCTGGTTTGATCAGGGGCTAAACTAAATCTAAAGGAACTAAGGGTGACCCCTAGTGGTCATCTGACATAACACAGGATTGACCCCCCAATGGTGGAACAAAATCCCTTTTCCCCCTCACTGTCTTTAAGCATTATCAGAAGACCCACCTCTCCAAGCAGCATTTAGGGGACTAACTAGTCCTCACATTTCCTGCTTGCATTTTTTTCCTATATATTAAAAACCCCCTCTGGTCTTCATTTTTGTACTAACAACTTTGTACTGACTTCTGACTTGTTCTTTGGACAGGGTTTGCTAACATATGCTGATAGCAAATTGGTTAAAAGCAGGTGTCGATTGAGTCTAGCTTCACAGGTATGAAGAACAGATGTGGATTACTTAAGATCTAATGTGCATCGTTCTGGATAAGAGCCTCTGCCAAATGCTGTAACTGCAACTCTAATTGTACTGTTACATGGCCAAATGTTTTTTTCAGCAGCCATTTTGAACAGAAAGGAGTGTTAGCATTTTGTTTAAACTATGCCTGTATTCTTCACCTTTAATCTTAATTACTTTAACAAATGCTTACTGAACATCTAATATAAAGCATCCTTCTGAATCCATAAAATCCATCAGACGAGGTCAGCTTTAATCCCACATCTACCCCACATATTAAACACATTTTTTCCCCTTCTTGCCAAAATCACTTGACATACACAATTAGAAAACATTATTGTTTTTTAAGCGAAAGCACTGTGTTATCTTTAGGGGAAGCAGCACTGTTTAAGCCTCCTGACTCCTTTCATTTAAATTGCCTCAGGCTTGTAGGACTTCTCTCTGGATAATTAAAGTTTGTCGTAATGCATGTGAGACCACGCCATTCTGCAGCAGACGTGGCACGTCACTGGCCAGAAGCAAGACGGAGGACAGCTGGATGATACATTTAAAGTGGAGAGGAGAAGGCGTAAACATGATTAATACTAATTAACAGTTATTAAGGTGTTTCTTTTAAGCTATTATGAAGAGGAGGGTTTGCTCTGTTTATGCTCATAAATAACCCCGACTGCTGAGCAGAATCCCTTTGGGAGTTCTCCTATTTTTTATATAATTCCACTCTGTCTTCTGGCAAATCGTTCACAGCAAAGTCACCAGTGTCTGGTTTCTCCTGCTAAACCAGTAGAGAGGGAAAATAAACTGAGGCTGGCATTTGGATGCATTTTAACGGCTTGTGCAATTATTATGAGCAACTTTCCCCAGTAGGACAAATGTAGAGGCATAAATGTCCTCGAAGCCGTGGACAAAAGTATAGGGACAGCATTTCTTATTATTAATTTCAGGTGTTTCAGCAACAACCGTTGCCAGTATAGCCATGCAATTTCATTTGACAAAAGATCTCAGTGACTTTAAACAAAGCATGCTGCCTTCGGCTCAAGTCAGTTTATAAAATTTCTGCCTTGCTAGATTGGCTCCAGTCAACTGCAAGTGCCATTATTGTGAAATGGAAGAATTTGGAGCAATGCTTCTCCAGAGCGATGAGTCACACCTCACTGTCTTGCAGTCTGATGGATGAGTCAGGGTAGTGTGAATGCTGAGAGAAAAATACCTTCCAAAATACACAGTGCCCGTAGTAAAGTTTGGTGGAGAGGGATAGTGGTCTTGGGGCAGTTTTTCAGGATTTGTCCTCCTTAGCTCAGATGAAGAATAGTGTTAATACTGCATAGAGAGGGAGACATACAGAGCCACCCCGACATCAGTGCCTGATTTTATGAATGCTCTTTTGTCTGAGAGAGCAAAAATTCTCTACAAACACACTATATAATACTGTGGAAACCTTCTCAGGCGTCCATAGCTACAAATGGAGCTGCTCTGTATTAATGCCGAAGGTTTAGGAATGTCCAACAGCCTCATGCAGGTGTTGGTAGTCAGATATCCACATATTAATAGCTGTTAATTAATAATGTTAGTACTTTACCACCACAATACAGTGGCTTGCAAAATATTCCTTGAAAACATTATAATATTCTGAGTACAAAACAATCCAAAAAATTATGTTGGACATGGAGATGTTTTCATCTTCAGAGACTTGTCAGAGTTGAAGGGAAAATGGATGGACACAAATACTGCACAATAATGCAATTGTAGAAATTGTTCCAGTCTGCTATAAATGTACTGTTTGGGAGATCTGTTAATACTAACATGTTTCATTTTTACTTTGGACATGTTACAGCATACTAAAAACAACTGAATGGAAAAAAATGGGTGTTCAATTTAGAAAATTATAATGAGTTTCATGGGTTGAAACTTTTGCAAGTCACTCTGCTTTTTGCATCTCACGTGTTTCACTCATACAGAGCTCTGGGTGGATAAGTCTTGAAATAAATGCAATATCAATTTTCATACATTTTTTGTAGGAAGCCACTATTTACACACACAATACCTAATCAAAACTTAGGAACAACAACATAGAAAACGAACAACTGAATATTCATAACAAAGATATTGCATGAACAAGATACTTTACCCTAAGTTGCTGAGGTGGACAGAACCTGACATTTCTGAAGGTAAGAGCAAGAGTTTTACGTAATATCACAAACTTATCATGATTAATGACACTGGTATAGTCATAGACTCTTTGAACAGAAATAGATATGAATACACATTATTGGAATATCCTGTTGTACTCAGTAGTGCATATTTTGTTGGACAGCATTGTTTAAAAATTGCCTGCTGTTCTCTCTTCTGTAAATAACTGAAATATCTGCAAATATAGCAACACTGAATGAA
Organism: Rhabdalestes septentrionalis; assembly: GCA_037832545.1. NCBI lineage: Eukaryota > Metazoa > Chordata > Actinopteri > Characiformes > Alestidae > Rhabdalestes > Rhabdalestes septentrionalis. The sequence goes on along the minus strand of JBBMFX010023347.1, from coordinate 6,165 downwards.
ATTACATTTTTATTATTCTGTGAGTCATTTTTTCATCCATATAAAACAACACAAATAGGTTGTGCAGTTTTCTTTGTCACAACACTGTTTCAATGCCACTTTTGTGGTTTTACTACATTTTAAGGTGAGAGTTTTGGGAATCCCCAAAATTTGAGAGCTGCAAACCCCAACCCAAACTCCTGTGCAAAGATAATGACTCATTTTGTCTGAATGAAATCTTACACACTGATGCCCCTTGGTTAGATTTTAGCTTTTATTAGTTTGCCATCTTTAGTTTTCTTTGTGCAAGCACTGACCATCATTGTCTTTTCCAAGAAGCTTTTAGATGTGATTATGTCAGCATTTTGAAAGCTAAACCAGGAGATGTCAAATGTGCATCACATATTTCCCCACTATTTAGAAAGAGGACATGTTACTGAGGCAAAATAGCCAATGAGTACACAATTGTCCAGTCCATGGAAAATTATTTTTGCCTGCCATGCCTTGCCTGAAATTGTTTTCAGGCTGAACAGGTTTATCTAAGGTTATCTTTTGTGAGGGCATGCATTTTGTTTGATAATTCACATTTTATTCACAGGAATATCACAAGACCTTCAAGTACACATTTGTAGGGAGTCCCGTTACTCATATGCATGTGGGATGTTCTGCTCCCTGATTTGAACCCTGACGCTACATTGTAATTTAGTTATCATAAAATGAGCATTGCTAAAAAAAATTGAACTTCAAACAAAACAAATCTTCTTTTACAGAAAAAAAAACTCGAATGAATACACAGCCATGAAAATAAATGAGAGACTTCATCATTTTTCCTGGTCATTGCTTTTGCAATTTGTGTGTGCCTGTGTAAAATGTGCATCTCTATTGTTTTATACATGATTGACCACACTTGATTAAAAAATCCAAACAAAAACATCTTTGGAGAAAATGTAAAAATAATAATAAATAAGCCATTATACCTTGGAAATGTTAAACCACACAACACTCTTACATTACATAGCAACAATTTAAATAGTGATGTTGAGAGCAGTGTGTTCATGTTTGACTCTGTTTCATCCAATCAGAAAGTGACTCAGGAGTGAAGCTGTTGGAATATGGCACACAGAAAAGCTGCTCTACCCACACTACTGCACTCACAACACATAAGGAGGCGTTTCTTATTTTTTACACAGCTCACACTGCATTAGTTCAGCAACCTGTGCATTTTACTCACACACAAACAAACACACACACACACACACACACACACACACACACACACACACACACACACTGCTGCAAATTGTACAAACGATGAATAGAAAAAAAGGGAAAAGTGGTCTCATCAAGTAATTTTCCAGGGCTGTAGATATGTAGTTTTATTTTGCAGAGAACATTGGGAGTTTTCTTTTGAAATTATATGTTGGTTGATCATGCATACCAGAATGGTCTGGGGATAGAGAGTTCTCTAAAAAGCTGGAAATTTTTACCAGGGCACACCTGGGCAATTTGCACCGTGACCAAGCGCGCATAATGGTTCATTAGGCACACAGAGAACCTTTTGATGTGAGTGAAGAGGAGAGAGGATGAGGGCCGTTGACGGAGACTGAAAGGGTGGTGAAGGGGAGTGCAGAAATGAAGTAATCTCTAGATCATCTTCAGTAGATTACCCAGCTACAAAGAGCCTTACTTATGCCCCTTCAGACCCTCATTAGACCCCTGTCTTTTATCTGCCTCCAAGCTTGAGCTCCTAATGAACATCAAGTAATTCAGTGTTTATGTTGACATCAGCAAAACAGCATATAGCATATGGACATATCCAGCTAAAAGCTTTGTTTGTCATTTCTAGGTTCCAAATATCTAAATCTGACACAATTCTTCCTGCCACCCCAGACATTCTTTACATATAACACATGCTATCTGTTTATTTTGGAATTATTGGTCATATCCCTGTTCTGTGTGCTTCCTGTTTTCAGTATTTCAGTATTCCAGCCTGTCCTTTTCTCATACTTAGTATTGTCACCTATATATTTGTAACCAGGCCCCATCACAGCTGGCCTTGTCACAGCTGTTATTTATACCCCTCGCTCTTCGAGAGTATTTGTAATTCAACCATAACCCCTTCCCAGGGTGAGACTCCCCGTTTTGTGCATAAATTTTATTGTATTTGCTTGTTGTTTGGTCATTAGTATAAATCCTCAATCATGCCAGAATTGTACACACTCAACCAAGGCTACAGAACAAATTTAGATGTAGAATGTCAGAAAGCTCTGCTTGTAGAACGGTAAGGCTTCTCTGCTTCTTAAACAAATTAGCCTCTACATACTATTTTCTTCCCAGTTGCTTTGAGTCCAGCTGCTGATGATTCGTGAGGTCTAGGCTGTAAAAGCTGCATTATTAGCAAATTATTTGGGCTGGGACAATCTGATCAGACAAAACTCTTTTTAGGAAAAACATTTTTTTAAATTTTCTGTCTGGCACTACTCATTGTTTTACATTTTATATATCATGTGGCGGGGACTCTACGAATCAAACTACTTTGTTTAATGACCATCACTGGTTCACTACCTGTCCTAACTTGGCTTACCATGAAGGTTCAGAGTTACAGGCTGTAATCCATTTCATTATCTGTTAGCCTTTTACTCGGTTCATGAACATTCAGCATGCCCATAGGAACACCATTGAGCAGGTAGATCATTCTCATGTATATGTTTGTGTATGAATGTGTGTGTGTGTGTGTGTGTGTGTGTGCTGCACAGGGTGGATCACACACAGGTGTTTTAAACACCTCAGCATCACTGCTGGGCTGAGAATAGTCTACCAACCAAAAATGATTAATATCAACAGATATCAGTGTCACCAGAAACTGACCAGTGATTAACTAGGGGATGACCACATCAGGTGAAATATCATCAATCTGCAAAATGAGACAACAGGTTAGATGTGTCTAATAGCATTGACAGTATTTGGGCACAGTGTTTAAACACTCCTGCAGCACTGCTTTGTTCGGCCCACATGTCAGTGTCTCTGTTGTACTGAGAATGGTCCACCACCCACAAATAGTTTCTCTCTGGTTGTCTTGTTGGGGCAACAAAAGATGGAGAGTGTGACTTGTCAATGTATACACACCATCACTTCCTGTTTGCTGTCACTTCTGTTGGAATTTTCAGCATTGCGTCGCTGTTGTTTGTTATTTGTCGTAGTCACTGAAATGTGAAATAATAGTGAGTTAACACAACATTTTGAAGATTATTTAGCTAATTTTATCAGTCAACAAAAGGTCAACATTTTTTTCAAAATAAACATTCTGATATAAAATTGGGTAATGATACCAGACCAGATGGAAGAGAAGTTAGGCCATGAGGTTTTAAAAATTATATCATGATGTGGATGGGAATAGAGATGTGGGGCAGCAGGGGGTTGTTTTGAAGGAAGAGTATGTCAGGAGTGTGCTGGGTATGTTGTAGTGTTTTGAGTGAAGTAGTTGAGTGTTGGGTGAAAGGAGAGAGGGTTGTGATAGGAGTGGACTTTAATGGACATGTTGGTGAAGAGAACAGGGGGGATGAGAAGCTCATGGGTAGGTATGGTGTCAAGGAGATGAATGCAGAAGGTTGGATTGCAGTGGATTGTGCAAAGAGGATGAAAATAGCTGTGGTGAATATATTTAAGAAGAGGGAAGAGCACATGGTGACGTATCAGAGTGGAGGAAGATGCATGTTGGTGATTTATATCCTATGTAGGAGGGCGAGTCTGAAGGAGACTGATGACTCTAAAGTTGTGACTAGAGAGCATAGCAAGACAGAATAGGGTGGTGGTGTGTGGGATGACTCTGGAGAACAAAAAGAGAAGGAGAGTGAGGGCAGATCCAAGCGGTGGAGGATGAAGAAGGAGGACTGTATGGTAGAGTTCAGGGAGGAGTTAAGATGTAGTAGTAAGTACTAAATAAGCCAGCTACACAGGTGCTAATAGTGTCATCTGGACAGAGGAAAGAGGACAAGGAAACCTGGTGGTGGAATGAGGAAGTACAGGACAGTATCCAGAGAAAGAGATTAGTGCAGAAGGAGTGTGATAGTCAGAGAGATGAAGAAAGAAGGCAATAATATAAGGAGATGATCAGTGTGACAACAGTCTGCGGTAGGACTGACTGATGCGTTTAAGGTGGAGTTGGGTTTACACCAAGCATCAGCTCTGAGCCATTTCCTGTTTGCATTGGTGATGGATAGGTTGACAGACGAGATCAGACAGGAGTCCCCGTGGACTATAGTCTTTGTAGATGACATTGTGACCTGTAGTGAGAATAGATAACAGGTTGAGGGTCCCTGGAGAGCTAGAGATATGCTCTGGAAAGGAAAGGAATGAAGATCAGTAGGACTAAGACAGAATACCTGTGAGTGAATGAGAGGGAGTGCAGTGGAATGGTGAGGATGCAGTAAGTTGGGATGGTGAAGGTGGAAGAGTCCAAAATCTTGGGCTCAACAGGAAATAATGGGAAGTGGGAAACAGATGTGAAGAAGAGAGTGGAAAGTAGAAGGACTTCATGTCCTATTAAACTCTTTGCACTCCTGCACTCGGGGTCGGGGGTGGTGGAGCCTATCCCAGCTGTGACGAAGGTGGGGTACACCCTGGATGGTCACCAGCACGTCGCAAGGCCACACAAAATGTAGTGTGCATAATCTACCTATCCCCCAATCATGCATGTTTTTGGTGGTGGGAGGAATTCTGTATAATGAACCTGTGGTAATCAATGTAATCTCTTACACCAACAGCGCTGACTTTATTTCTTGACTGAAAGAGAAAACATGAGTTCATAAACCAAAGCTAGACTGAGCATTATCTTGTTTGGCTATATTTTCTCTTTGGGACTGGTGTTTAATGGTTTCTTATCTGAGTGTTATGGCCTGACTTCCACAGGCGCATTTGGAATTGGAAGACAAGTTTTAACAGCTACCAACATTCTCTTAAGAGTTCCCTTAATACTTCCGTATACAAGGACTTTACAGTAGAATGTCCAAATAATGTCCTTATTAAGCCAGTCAGCTGCTGGTAGTTAACTAGCTGTCCATTAGTAGATTTTTAAGCAATAACTAAAGTAAATAATTTTTAATCACATTTTTTGCATTTTTTTTTTCATTTTAAAACTTTGTTTCAAAAGTGACATATTAGAGCAGCCAGTTAACACTAGCTACTGCCTGGCTAAGGCTAAAACAGGACATTATTTAAGTAATATAAGAACCAACCGATTGCTACACAGAAAACACAGAACTCTGCTTGACCGCGACATGAGTAAATGGTGGCAGCATGCCAAGACTCTGACTGGAGGTGGAGGACACAAACACGATAATAACACACAGACAATCTAAACAAAATCAAAACAAGCTTAATTTAGAGACTAAATGAACACAGGTGGGGATTAGCGGGCACCAAGGCAATGGAAATCAGCAGTCAGCCAAGGCACTCGCACCGTGCAGGTGTGTTGCCAGGTGCAGTGCCAAACCTAAACAAACTGGCACATGGACACACCGGTCGTGACGAGGACTACTCAAGCTAAGGCGAGGGTTCTTGCTGAGGGTGTGGAAGAGACGTGACACCTGTATCAAGTGCTGGATGTCATTTTTGCCACAGTTTATTTGCTTAAGTTTTGTTTCAAATGTGGACCTGGGGTAACTGGGACAACCATCCTGATTTACCCCCACTTCCCTTCCTTTTATACTGATACACAAAAACTTAACCCACTGATGGACATGGCAGTGCTTTCCTGTTGAAACCAGAGAAGTTCAAAAACTAGCCTCACCTAGCTTGCCCCATTTATTTTTCCGCTCAACAGCCTGTGGTACCTCCTTAACCTCCTTAACCTGCATCTATTTTCCCCTTGATTTGTATATTTTGTTAATGAATGTTTTGACGCAGGGATGGCCCAGTGGATGAAAGCAACATGAGAGCTGAATCTTCAGTTGCTGCTATAAGGACTGAAGGCTGCTCTCCTTGGTCATTCCCTTGTTGCATGTAAATTGTGGCCATCAAGGACATATTTGTGGAGTATGCATAACTGTTTTTCATGTGTGTGGAAAAGCTGATTTCTGCAAACACCTATATATGAATTAGATACCACGTGAGGTATGTTTGGTGCTGCGACATTCGGTGGCCCACCTACCGTCGAGGAGTGTACACAATGGGAAAAATAGAAAACAA